>JASGCC010003079.1:0-25364 GCA_030067915.1 Hydractinia echinata | reverse complement strand
TGATTCGATTTTCAGGTTAAATACGAATTTTTTGTGTTATTATTTCTCCTTGTTTTTCAATACGTATCTGGCGTCATTCTTAAAACAATAGGATAACCAATCTCGTTTTACAAAAGAGGTCAGTTAAAAATATAGACTACTTAAATTGCTACGCTATTTAACAGCCACTTAATGTTTTTTTGGCAAATAAACGAATATGAACTACTGTTCATAGTGGTGTACGGCTAATATAAGAGTACAGATGTTCATTGAAAAAGCATTTTACCTTATTCTCCAACACTGAAAGAAGTTTAGCTGCTTTTGCTCTGCTTTTGCTGATATATGTTTGGGTAAAACTAAAACACATAAAATAATAAAAATTAATGCTGATTAGGGATCGTCCACAAATTTCGTCCCATTAACGAGACGCTTTAAGACGAAAAAGTTAAAAAAATTTGTCTCGTTTTGTTCTTAATTGAAATTAAGACGATTTAAAAATCGTCTCATAAATATCAGGAGACTATATTTTGTCAATTCGTCTCAGAATAAAAAAAGTGGAACAAAATATTTTAAGACGAATTGAGACGAATTAAGACGCTGCGGTAAAATCACGGAGACGAATTGAGACGAACTAAGACGACAGGGTTTCTTAAACACGAAAATTTATGTAAAAAGCTAGTGTTTTTTAAAGTGGTTTTAATGTATTCAGATATTTCAGATAGCGACAGCGACCTAGATTGGTTGTTTACGGACGATTCTTTGTCCGATGATGAAAATGAAGATTACACAGTCTTGGTCATGAATATTTGCACCCACGTGCAGTGGTACGTACGCCTACACTGATACAGGCGTGCGATCAGTATCGCACGCCTAGCTTATGATTTTGGCGTGCAATTATTACATTCAGGAGAGCGGCAGCGCGGAGTTTTTGAAGCATAGTAGTTGGCAAAATAATTGCCGACATAATTTTGTTGTGAAATTTAAATGAATGGTGTTATTATGAAGAACGTAAGGTATAGAGAACATTAAAGTCGGCCCCTTTCCTTCATGCTGACACTCTTATGCTCGGCTGGTGCATTACACTGAGACTCGAACGAAAGACGGAAGACCATTTGGAACCATGCCACAAGTCAGTCCGACCTTCATCGTCACAGAGAATACTTCGAGAAGAGTGCGCACCCATGCAAGTTAAATATAACCAGAACATGGGAGAGGTTAGGTGTCCTGTACCTTAATACAGCTTTCGGACGAATGTTCTCGTGATGTAATAATACCAAAGAAAAAACATGTTCAATAAAGTTTAAAAAATATTTTTAAAAGGGGAAAGAGAAATCAAATATGTTTAGTAATAATAATCGAAAAAATTGTATATCGTATTAAAAAGAAGTCCAGAAGTTCTGTCTCCCACACGACACAGCAGGCAAAAGTCAGCCCTGCCCTCGGTTTTGTGAGAAGAGATGTTCTGCGAAGACTCTAACAATTGAGTCTCCTGTACAGTTTTGCTTTGCATTGAACTGTGCCTGTGACAAGCATTTTCGAAGCATGTCACCGGCGACTTCTGCGATATTATGCCCTGACCTTCAGTTCGTAAATAGCACGTGTACAACTTACTTCCTAATCAGTTTATCTTAAAACATAGAGAGCTAGTTGGGACAGAACTATTAACTTAAGAAGTACACCATCTGGAAGGTAGGTCAATAGGACTTGTACTTCATTTCCATTTGTCATCGTCTTAAGGAGATCAATACAAGGTTAATGACGAAATTTTTTGCCAGCTAAAAAAAAAAAAATATTGTCGACGCAATGCCGACGCAAAACATTTGAAATGTATCTCACGTCAGCAATTTTAATGAAGGTGGGTATTTAATAGAAATACATTTTAGAGATACATTTCAACACGGAAGAACAATTATGTATTGGGTAAAGTTTGGGTAAGGGATTACTCTAAAATAGCTCAGTCCTGCTTGGCGTGTGATAAAGAGCACGCCCGAATTTCACATGGCGTGTGCGCATGACCAAGACTGATTACATCAACGAAATTTTACAATGCGGTAAATATTTATTTTTATCTCGTCGTAAAATTTTCAGCAACGATCTTGAAAACAAAAAAATATATTGGCCAATTTATCTTGTGATTTTTCCGTAGTCATGAGAAAAAAATTACTATAATTATAAATCTATATATTTTCTTTATTCGTAAATTTAAAGCTCGATGATGCAAAATCTTTAAAAGATTTGTTGTTTTTTTACCAACAACACACAAATATTCGACAAACCTCATTGCTCTATTCTATTTTAACTTTTCTCTTCGCACATGCCGGTATGAGCATAAGAAGTAAATAATAGCAATTGAAGTTTGTTGCGATATTGCTTCTGAAAATTACGAAAAAAAACTATTTTGCTTTATTATTTTTGTCAACTTATTAACTTAATGTATAATTATACTTATACAATTGATTATGGTGGGCTGCACATTGCAAAAAAAAAATTATTAACAATTTTATGTGACAGAAACTGCTTGTCAGAAGCAAATAATGTTACGCAAAAAACTGTGTGACGTGCGGTTGCATTACGTAAAATGATTTCAGACAAAAAAAATAAAGAGAAAAAATTAGATAGCCGCTTGTTTAGACACTCAGTTGAGCAGCCTAGTGCCCATGGATTAAGACTTGAATCATTTTTTTGTAAACTATCACAAAAAAAAATCAAATGGATAAACTTTTTTCCTTTAGCCTTCAATTACGTCAATTCAATACGCGATTTGTTTTATAATACAATCGAACGAGTACAAAAACGTAGCTTAAGTTAATCAGCAGCCGAATAATATCTTTTTCACGGAACAAAATCACGCTGGGTCTCCTGGCCAAGATTTTTAAAGTTTCGTGTTAAACTCACGCTACGGAAGTGTTCGAAAATATTTTTGAACTTTTGAGACGAATTTATTATAGCAGAGACGAATTGAGACGATTTGAGACAAATTAAGAAAATTCATAGACGAAATGAGACGATACGGAGACGAATTTGTTTTTAAAATATGATATTTGGAGACGAATTTGTGACTATCAGGAGACGATATGAGACGAATTAAGACGGTTAAGACACTACAATGTTATCACAAAAAATCGTCTCGTATGAAAGAGTTAAGACGAACAAAACAAATTTAAAAGACGATTTAAAATGAGCCGAATTTAGACGAAATTTGTGGACGATCCCTTAGCAAGTACATGCAGTTTATCCACAGGTATTAAAGAGATGTCTAATAACATTATAGTCTTGATAGTCAAAATGCTCCATTTCCTAGAAATAATTTCCTTCAACCTCTTCAACTTCTTTCCTTCAACGACTTTGATTTCTCACCTTGTACCAACTTCTTAGTGACCGATAAAACAAATGTATTTTGAAATGCTGCAACGGAAAGTTCATTTAATGGTGAATTCTTCCTACCTGTCTTTTGTACTTCTATTCCCATCTCTTCGGGCGTTCTTAGAAATGTGTATATAATAACAGCAACCAAAAGCTAAACGTGGAATAAATATGTACACTATTAAAGCAGAATTTTTTTCCACAATATTTTGTGTTATTGATAAACAATTGAAACTCTCTTTCACGACTTCTGATGTTGTCAAGATGATGTTCTATATTTTTAAAACCGCACAACTTAATCCACAATAATCCCATAAAAAAAAGTTTAACGCTATTTTTCCTGCAGCAAAATGTCAATATCATACACTTGATTATTTTTTAACTGAAAAAGGCACTGCAAACAATAATATCTTTGTTTGTTTGTAGAAGCAAAGTAGACTAGCTGTTTAACAAAAGTTAAGAAAAAGTGAAACAATAAAATAATATGCATATTTTGATCTAACCAAAAAAGTAGTGGACAGACCAACCATTGTAATGGACGCACTTACCACTACAATAGAAGGAATAATGAAAACCATTTTCAAATCAGGGGCATACATAGCTTGCAGTTGAACCTGTTAGAAAACAGAGATACGAATACAGTATGCGGAATAACTACTCTTGTAATATGATTATGCTGAGCAAAATTCGGCTGGTTTAACTGTTTTGTAAATGAATATAGTGTTTTATTCCAAAAATAAAGGAATAATAGCATAGCATTTTGATTCTCCATTCACACAAAACTTTGAAAAAACTTCAATGAAATATTTACACTGAAAGTTTCTTGAGGTATGTGGAACGTCTTTTATTAACAAAGGTGAAATTCATTTATCCTCTAGTCTCAGATTTTTTTCAAGGTGAATATGTTTAGTATGCATCGGAACTCAAGTGAAATAAAAAATAAATTACTGCAAGTGCTGTTCCAAATATACCACCAGCAAACGTACAAGTACCCCATATTCCAAAAATGGTGGCACGTTGCTCATCGTCATACCATTCAGAAAGGGATTTAACACAGTTTGGCCAGAGAGTAGCCTAAGTAAGAAGGAAATAATGTCACTTTACACTAGAAAAACAAAATATAAATAAATATATATATTATATATTAGAATGCAATGTGCAATTAAAAAATTTTAATAATAAATTTAAAGTTATTTCTTAATAAACCTGAACTTTCATGCCACCTATAAAATTTTTTTCCTTATAAAAAAAACATTTACCCCTTAGTCTGTATAAAAACAATCAATAAAAATAAACACTCTCAGAAAATCACTCCCAACATTACCTAAATAATAATCTAGGAAAACATGTTTCACAAAAAGTTACCCCCGAGAAAGGCAAGGTATAAAACATAACATAACTTGGATCAGTTAAACTCTTCAAACTCAATAGACCCAAACATAAATTAAGGTACAAACTTACCTGTGCTGAACCGTTCAGAAACAGAAGTGCTGCCATTGCAACTGTGGACGTCCAAAACCCAAAAGAAAACTAAAAATATGGAATCATCCAATTTTTCAGTGCGTGCAAGATAATATACAAAAAGATTTCTTTAAAATACTTTATGAATTTTAAGGAAATCATGTGGTTAGTGATGAAAAAAGATTTATATAAAGTTTAAGCATGAACTTCAAATCTACAAATTGCCCTAAGGCCCAGGAAAGTAGACATTCTGGTTGGTGTCTGCTTGACCTAATTCTTTGCTTAAGCATGAGTTTTTTAGTCTAATTTTAGTGTATCTTCCTCCCTCCTCAAGTTAGGGGAAGGTAACATAACATTTTTTTCCACAAAAGACGCGGAGACCTAAACAGTTCAGCAAAAAATATCCATTTCATCTGACAAAACAATGTTTCCAAAACATTTTTACATAAATTAGTGACTAGGTCTTTAAAGTTCATCAGGGTGGACAACATAAAAGTTAATGTGCCTATAAACTCATTGTTGTGCATGCAAATAGTGCACACTTACAATGAATGACTATAACCTTTATTAATTCTTTTTTAGCCTTCTTACACAACTTTACCTTGATTTATTACACATAAATTTATTTTAATACTCAAAAAACAAACAAAAGAAAATAAATGCTCTATAGACGTGAGATTACTTTTGGCACCATATATTAGACATTTAATAATGGTATGTCAAAATTGTTTTAATAAAATATTTTTATCATTGGTTGCATAGATGAGAGAACTAAGAATTTTTTTCATAGATGAATTTGAAATTATCATCATGCACATTATTTTGTGTATGCTATTAGAATGCCACATGCATGTTGCGTGCACAATTGTCACTGTGCATGCACTTCATGAAGGCGTGCTTATTGAATAACTGTTGTCCAGCTTTACAGAAGTTTTCCGTGAAGGAAAGGGTGTGGGAGGATCTTGCCTTTAAAGAAAAAGTCACTAAAACGTGACCAAAGTTAGGTTGTCATCAGCCCCTTATTTAATCCCAGAAAAAAAAACTGTCATTATGACTAGCAATCTATGCATATTCTGCTTCAAAAAATTTTATTGAAAAGATATTAAAAATCTTGTATATACATCTGCGATGTTTTCAACAATAAAACACATTGTGTGCACTTTTCGGGCATTAAACGCTCACCAGAAGATCAGCTTTTGTTAGCCTGAATTGTTATTTTTACTGCTAAATAAAATCAAAACATTATTCAGCAAAAAAAACAAAAGAGCTAAAAGTATTACCATTGAAATACTAATTGAAACAAGATTAATGGTCAACATGATTCGAGCACCATATTTATCACCCAGGTTGCCAAGTATAATCTACAACGTAATTACAAATTATAAAAAAGAACAAGACTGTAAATCCATTTACTGAAATGTGACAATGCGAAAAAGGGTAGTACAAAAAGTATGAATAACCAAACAAAACATCACATTTTGCAGTTTTTTCCTCATAATTACACAAAACACACCCACCTGCATAAGAGCATATGGCAATAAGTAGCAAGAGTCCAGCCATCCTAGGTCAGTCTTAGATAGGTTATATGAAGTTTGAAGATCTGACTTCACCTAAAACAAAATCAATTGTATAGCAGAGAACATTAGTCATATAATGATCTGAAATTTAAAAGCACTTTAGCAAGTATTCACAATGATTCCTCCTATTAAATTAAGGTATTATAAAGCTTACATAACAACTTAAGGGGACAATTTCGAGTAATAGCCAATAAGGCTCTGAGAGTAACTAAAGTTTGCAGAACGGCTTCTATTAAGTATATTTCAAAACCGAGTATCATAGTTGTGTAGCAAAATAATTATTCCCCCCAATAAACTAAATAGGGTTAACAAATCCAAAGAGTCAAAATTTGCATAAATATGATACTTTAAAGGGGAATTAAGCCCAAATATTTTTTCTTCGGAAATATCTTTTACAAACCCTACATATTTTGATAGTATATAAAAAAATTGAAATTCTTTGAATTTACATTCCTTTTCTAGCATAAAAGTTGACAACAGTAACCGCCATGTTAAAATCAAAACAATATCTGCGATGGAGATCTATGACGTATTTTACGCTCATTTTAACTTTTTGATCTCTTCGTCTTTTTTAAAGTTGTTTACACAATGTGAACAAACGTAACGATTCAAAAAATAACTCTGGTCAGTTGTACTTTATTTCGCTTTTTTGTTGTTGTTATTGTTTGTTAAAAAATGCTATAGTGCCGTTATATGTCAACAAATTCTTTGAAACCAGTATATTTTCCATTTGGATCAGGAAATTCCCTACAGCGAAATCAAAGTTTAAGTTATAGTGTAAACCAGGATAAAAGATAAAATATTCAAAAGAAATTATTCATTCATCAAAACTTCTTTGAAACAAATTGTTATTTGAGGCACATGGGCTCTCCTCCTTTTTTAAGTGATATTTAAGGAATGGCATTATTTTTAATTTAATTAAATAATCTGCGATGGTGTGTATTTTTATAGTGCGTGGACCTGTAAGATTATAAAGCGAAAAGTGAGAAAATAAGAAGATAGAAAGAATGTTTTATTTTTGTGTGGCTATGAGAAATATGGTCTTTGAAATATTTATGAGAAACATATTTTTTGAAGAAAGACTTACTTATTAGTATATAAGGAGAGTTCGCAACATGTACAGGTACACCAATGCAAATTTTCAAGTCTGCTTAAATTTAATTCGTCTTCTTCTTTGCTATTATAAGGACAGACTTGATACAGAGGAAGTTGAGTTTAGATCTAACACAGTCTAGATCAGATTGGAAGAGGGTCATTAATATACCCCGTCCAACCCATGCTAGCATGGAAAACGGACGTTAAGCCGAGAATGATGATGATGATGATGATATCACTAGATTCATAAGTCACTTTTTCAAGTTCTGCTTTAGAGTATTTAGGCTTATTCATGTAACATCCTGTTACAGACGTTTCACTAGAGTCACTTGAATATTCTAGAAATAGGAGAGAGTCAGAGCAGGAGCTTAAATTTTCCATATCTCGCTGCTTGCCTCAGCGCAAGCTTATGCTTCTTCAGCAGAAGATACGTCACAGTATAACAGTCTCCAGAATCAGCCGTGGCCTCAGAAAATTTAAATGGCGCTTACCGATCGCTTATAGATGGGGTAAGTTTTTATACCTCAGGATCCTTTTAGTATAGCATATTGAAGGGGGTCACTACATTAAAAGATACATGAATGTTGTGGGTTTTTCTGCAAATCCCACTCACTGCCAGACAGTATATTAGCAATGCACAAATTCAAATTTTTTTTTAAATTACTTAATTTTCATAAACATTGAAACTATTTACAAATTATCATGTCCACCTCAAGGACAAAATCGGAATTATCCCCAGCCTTGCCAGGAGAGGCATGCGATAGATAATTTACATACAAAAAATTAATTTTGAACAGGGTGCCTAGTCAATTAGCAGGATAGCTAGTTAATTCTTACTTTGATATTTACACAGTACTTGTGGTGCATTTGTCTCTTTTACTCTTGTTTTTTCCTCTAATTGGTAAGATGCCCTATATTCCAATTCCAAAAAATGGTATAAAGCAGCACTGCAGCATAGTGGTTATAACTCTTGCACTTTGTGCCAGAGACTGGGTTCTATTCCCCTTAACGTTGATTTGATATGGGCCAGTGAATCTTATTTTAACCCTTGGTTAACCAAGGCCATGTGGGGGCAATTGGGGAGATGGCACACTGTGTGGGCTGTTGGATGTTGCAGGGAGTTGTCTAGTAAAGCACCAACCCTAATTGGGTCTGTGTGATTCAAAATGAGTATTAAATACTCTAGGAAACCCCTCAATATTTGTGAGGCTAGCCATTTAAAATAACACCTATTTATTTATCTCTAGCTGAGGCATTAAGCTCTGCCAGTTCCACAAAAAGGTTGGCTATAGCTAAGCGATTTTGAATTTCGAACTTGGTACTCTGAATTTGTTTTTCTAATAATTTGTTTTGTTATTTAATTATGGAACATATTTAGTTATGTAATTTAAAAAAATAATTTAAATGGAATAATGCCAAAGATATATTGGCTGTTCCAAAATTTTAGCCTTTATTCATGCGAAATATGTAAAAACAGGAAAATATGTTAAATAACTTTTATTTGGTTGTCAGAAACTTTAAACAGAATGTAAAAATTTGCCCTAGAACGTAAGTAATTGAATTTTAAGCATATAGTGGTATATTAGACAAATGTCAAGTTGCAATGACGTCACAGAAAAAGTGCTGATGTAAGCAAAATTTTATTGCTGCCATTTTGTTCCTTTCATGACGTGACTTTCATGACTATATAAGTGTGCCAAGTTTGATTCAATTTGAACAAGCTTTTCAAAAGTTAGGGGGCAGGGCGGAACCTGCTCCCGTTCATATTATGTTTGAAATACCTCAAGTAACATGTTCAAAGAAGCAAAGAAAGGTGGAAGGACAAAAATTAAGTTTAGATGCTTTAAAACAATGGGGTAAATCGCACGTGTTTGCACGCCTAGTCACAAATTGGACTGTAAAAATATAATTCCTGTTATATATATATATAATTTTTAAGTAAAACATAAAATTTGACTGATTCCCTGTTCAATGATGTTCACACCTCACCCTTCACTGTAATTTGGAGATTTGGCTTGACATCCTAACAGATTTATGTGGGTAAAACTTAAAAACAATAAAAAAATCCAGGCTTTCGCAAAAAAATTAATTTTCAAAAAAAGGATCTGGGAAAAAAGATATTATGGGTAATCAATGTAAGTTAGCCTAAACTATTTTTAATCCCTTGTTATAGGGATGCTAGGTAAAGCAAGGTTATTTTTAGTCCATTTGTTCACACAAAAAAGGTATATATTGTTAGCAGCATCGGCCTCAGGGAAAAAATGCGAAAAATGAGTGTAAAGAAGATATATGAAGCTTGTCCAAACGTTATTTTATTAAAGATGGATCCATAGAAGAGGCATATATACATCATTAAAAGTGAGTTTAAATGCTTTACAGTGACGTGAATTGAATTTGTTTCTGGGTGGTTTATCAATCCTATTAGGAGGGAGAGTTTGAATGTTGGACAATTTATAAAAGATAAGACAAATAAATCTTCCCACAGATATAGCACTTAGTTTGGATGTGTTTTTTTTTTCAATGGATTCGCTTGTTGATTTTTATTCTTTGTGAGGAGCGCTATATCTACTACTGGACAAACACTTTTTAGCTGGCCACACATGGCCATAAAAATGAAAGAATAAACTCATACCACTCCTAGCGGTTTCCGCAGTAGATAGGAACATGCATAAACAAACCACGTTAAAGTAAAAGTTATGATCTGCCTTTTTCTTAAGGGTGTTCTCATTGTTGCCTTTTTAACAAAAATATTTCCGTGGCGATCACGTTACTTTTCTACCATGTTGAATCGGTACTTTAAAATATTTATGTGAGCAGGCATGCAGTGCTCCACCCTCTGGTAACCATTTTTTTTATTTATAATACTCTCTGTAAATATACTATATCGAAATTTTTGGATATCTCCAGACTTAAGTAAAATATGGTTGTGACATTAAATTTTCTTAGAGTTAATTAAAAACAAGTTAAAACGTTTTGGAGTTTGCTTCTTTTTATTTTCAACTAGGGAGGAGCGTAAAAAAAAAGTTGCGAAAGTACTTCAGTGGGTCAAAGTACCTCTTGCGCAGCCCACTACGTGTAAGAACGATGCCTGTATTGTTTAGCTAAAGCAATTAGGAGTAATATTATAATTTTAATACATACGTTTTGTTACTTGTGCGCCACATTTTGCAAAATCACATTTACTTCTTTCAAAACAAATAGATATAAAGGCTACACGTGAACCCCCGTCTTATAAATCTGTTGGCTTTGTGAACAAGGCTTTTATATATTGCGTAACTCGCTTGCATCATCGTATTTTTTAATTCATAAGTATAATTTCATTGAACAGACTTCCTAAAATAAAACTTGCGGCGATATAATAATGTTTTCTTAAGAAAATCTCATTCGTGTTTGAACACGGAAGGTTGTTTTGAAAAAATATTTCAAAACCTCAGTTCATTCTGACAAGAAATATTGAGCAACGCGCCTTCGTGAATAGTGCAGTCGAGTCGACAGACACGTTTAATTGAAAACAGTAAACAATAAAAAAATAACTATGAATTCTGAAAATGATGAAGCTGGAGTTGGACAGTGGATTTCTAATTCAGAAATTGCAAATCAAGTTATAAGTAAATACACAGGCGCAACATCAGGAAATAACAACAAGCGAAAGCCAGCCCCACTGCAAAAGGAAGATGAAGAGTACGTTAAAAAACGAGCAAGAAACAATGTTGCTGTTAAAAAGAGTAGAGAAAAAGCGAAAAACAGAATACATGAAACACAATCACGTGTTGAACAGTTAAGCAAAGAAAATGAGGATCTTCAGTCAAAAGTAACGCTTTTATCAAAAGAATTAAACGTGCTAAGAGCATTATTTACCAATGGAGGTTTTACTTTACCATGTGATCTTCAGTTTATGAATGGCAGTGGTAGTGGTTCAGAGAGCGTTAGTAATCATTCTAATCCAAGTTCACATATCACTGATGACACATCCATTCGCCATCACCATATATCATCACTGCAATCAAATGTGGATTCTGAAAAGTCTGCTTTTCATTTACACGAGGAAGGAAAGATTCCTCCTCTACGACCTATGCCTCGTGTTCCTTCTAGTCATAAAACTTTGCCACCAGTCCACTCTGGAAGCAGAACAACGTATGAGAGAGAGCGTATATATGACTACCCTACCAAGTCAAGTGATTATTCAATTAAATCAAGTGAATATTCAAAAAAAGAAGCATCTAAGTCTCCAAGTAATATTATGCCACTTCTCGTACAGCCAGGTCATTCAAGCATGTCTTCATCACCGCCTTACTCACCAAAGTATAAAAATCACGGTGAAACTCAACATACATCTGTCATTCGTAGTGCATCCCAAATAAACGGACAAAGTCAGGCCGCATTTTCTGTGCCTAATACTCTTGGAAAATTTTACATCATTCAGGATCCAGAAAACAATGGTCAAGTAAAAATAGTGCCTATAAACAGTTGATATTGACTGTAAATCCAAGTTTACTCCTTGGATCGAACTGTGCAAAGATTGCCAGAGATTTCCTGATGAGTTTTTCATGTGTAGCTAGTAAAGTTACCCAAATATATAAATATTGTAAATATAAGTTTAAGTTTGTATTTTTGTGGTTATTGTTTCTGGTGTACAACAATATTTTAGTATTTTTTTGTATCTTCATATACATATACCACCTAGGATTAGCTCAACAAATTTACAGAAGGTATGGATATGGAAGAAACATGTCTAATATTTACTTTGCACCAAGATAGACCAGACACCCTTTAGCAGTAAGCAAGCTTGCTAATTCTAACAAATGTTTTGCCTTGTCTGAAGTTTAGCGAAGTAATAAGGATGCTTTTAAATGTGTTCCAAAAATTCTTTATCTTATACAAATCAAATCATCTAAATTTTTAAACATTTTTGCTTCAAGCGTTTTTTTACTCTTTATGAAGTTTAAGTTAAAAAGAGTGCAATAAAAAAAAATATCTTAAAAAGGAAAAAAAACTTTGGTTTTGTCCATTTTTAGTTGGTCTATTGATCTTTTAAATTGTCATTTTTTCAACAACGAAACGCAAGGGCAATATAAATAACAGGTTTGGGAATTAAACTCTCGCCTTATTCGTTTGGTAATAATAGCCTTTTGTTACGCAACTGATTTGCATGACGTTACAAAATCGTGTTTGTTTTAATGACATACCGATCATTCGTGTCAGATGACAGCAATTTTGTCAACAATAACAATGAGAGGATGAGATAAATCTGTGGTTTATGATAGGTGCAAATCGTTGTTGGTAATAATTAATATCGCCTCGTAGTACAAAGTCAATATACCGATTAGTTTAGTTAAGTTTCGGTTTGTGTTACTTTAAAGGTAAACACAAAATCTAATTTTTTGTACGGATGTGATTAAATCTCCACCCACAGTTTATTATGTCCGATGCAGCTCTTCTCCTCTGTGACACTAAATGTTGCTCGCTGGTATTACACGATCAGTGAACTGACTGTGTTGCCCCGCAAAATAATTTGTGAATAAAATACAGATTTTTTTGTATTAACCCCCACCATAAACTAACGCTACATCTTGGAAAGAAAAAATAAATCATAGTAGCAATGTACTTTTGGGAAACAATGCTCATGTACATCCACCTTTCGGTTCTGCTTTCGACACGCATATTTCACACGTTTTTGAAAAAAATTACACCTCTTAGCAACCTCGTTCCCGGGACCCTTCTCTTGATATATGGTGACAGCACGGCTTATCGTAAATAAACCCTGGATAAGAGGTGTGTATTAAGGTGATCCAAGATGCATGGTGAGAAAAAGCTCAATCGGGTTTTAAAAAGCATTAGATTTAGTTAATTTGATTAAACCATGTTTTGTTGTTGGCACAATATATTTTTTCTATGATTTACGTCAGTACATTCCAGTATGTGCACAGAATCATTATTGAGAGGCCTCAGGTGGTTTCTTATCCAGCTTTCTTTCAGCTGAAAAATTACCAAGCAACTTTTTTTAAAAAAATCATTTCATTCGTGTATAGGATTCCATAGACAGTACTTTTTATAAGTTTGAGGAAGAAGCAGAAAGACGAAAACTTTGCAGTCCATCTGGCACACTTTGTGAACTTTTAAATAGACCGGCTTTTATTTTCGTTCCAAGAAATTTCAGAGATAAATCTCAAAAGCTTAAAGAGCTCTGGGGACGAGATTATGGGCTGCTTTGTTTCATCCTGTATAATGACTCCTCATACATAATTTGTAAAGTCTTGTCCCAAGGGTATTTTGATTTTTTTCTACTATTGAGACAGCGATTACGTAAGGGGCCACTTGAAGTGAGATTGTTGTACATTGAGGAATAAAACGTAATGTCATGAAGTTAGAGCCTGCCACCATGCTTTATGGTAACAGAATGAATTTCATGCAAATGAAATAAATTTCTTGCCGCTGAAGAAGAAAAAATGTGGTATCTCTTATGATGATGATGCTGAGAAAACATGGCAGCAATTGTTTTGCCACTACAAATATAATAAGCGTTCCCACGCAATGAAACATCTGCTTCTGATATAAACTTTGATAGTGCGAAAGATAATAACGCAATGTGTTTATTCTGATCTTAATCTTTAAACCTTTCTTATGAAATTGTTTATAAAAAAACAAAGTTGTTGCGACACGAATAACATAAAGACGTGACTGCGCACTCTCCTTCGTTGTGTTTTAATTTCAACTTCCTTAGTCGTTTCGAAATCTCACTATCAAGCAGGCGAAAGACAAACAATCAAGAAATGTGAATGCTGTATTACACCATCGTAGCTAAGAAAACACACAACACTTCAGGTTTTAATTCAATGTATTTCGTAAACAAGAGGGAGGGTAAATTCCCACACACGAAGCTTGATTGGATTTTAGAACACATGTCGTTTTGTAAAATCATTCAACTGCGACAAAAAATACCTTATATAGCTAACTTTTTTAAATCGATCTTGGCATATTTTGGCGGTAAATTTTGCGATGCCATTTTGAAACACCAGCGCTAGGTGTCTGTCAATGGCACTGGGCAATGTATATTAAAAAACAAATGCATGAAAAAGAGCTGAATATATAGCCCGCGAAAAATATTTTCTTCGTTTTCAGTATTTTTGTATTGAATAATTACTGTGCAAATGGAAGATGACTCAACTATGTATCAAAGTTTGTTTATCGTAAATCCACGCATGCGCAGACTGAATATCCGCACTCGCAGTGGAATTGAATGAACGTGTGTTGGAGTGGAAATTGAAGAAGAGAACGAGGAAATAGTGAATGATGATTACAGCAATGAGAACATATTGAGTGCATTATTTTGATTTAAATCTTATCTTCTTTCTCGATTATCTCTGTCTTTATATTATGAGCCTGAGAAGTTGTCAAGAAGTGCTCTAGTTTAGGGGGCAAATTGGAGGCTGAGGCTAATACAAAAACGTGTATTATAATTTAACTTGCTTCTAACCAAGCAAGTTGCGGTGGTTTGGTTAAGTAAAATACTGATTCGTTGTGGGGTTTTTTCTGAAGTAACTGAGCGATAAGTGAAAAGTGAGCTTCCTGCGTTTTAGACGATCAAATTACAAACTGTTTGTTGCGTAACATATTAGATTGAGGAGCGAGATTGTTTTTTTAAAAAACAAACATAAGAATAATAGAGAAAAAAAATTGTTTTATTTTCTATTATTGCATTTTGTTTTGTGAACAACAGCAACAAAAGTCCAGTTTGTGGCTTAGTTAATAATAATTTTTTATCGACCAGAACGTTGACTATTTTTTTTATTTCTGTTGTCGAGCAATATCAGAAATTTCATAGATTATTTTTGTGTACAAATTTTTTTTCAGGCCGTGCTTACCTTGATCAAAAAATGGTTTCAAATAGGTTTTTTTCAAAATTTAGTTGGTAAAGAGTGGAAATTGGTTAATATTTCAGTTGACTGAAAATTTTCACCGTTCTTTTTCTGTTGAATATTTTAACTAATAATGCATAGGCGCGGAAGATCCCTGGGAAGGAGGTTGGTTAGGACAAAATGATATAAAATGCATTAAAAATTATTACGGAGAAAATAACATCCTTCTTGGCGGACACATCTTTAAAATTTTTAAATTTTAGAAGATTTTAGGTTTCAGGATATTAGGAGAAAAAACTAAAACGAACAAAAACCATTTTTTAAATTAGGAGATTTCAACATAACTTTAGGAAATGAAGAGCGGGTTGCTAATATTCAAGTATTTCATATGCGACGGTTTTTTTTAAAGTAGAAAAAGAAAGTGCACCAGGATGAGCAATTTTAGGGAGATATTTTTGCTCTCAATTTTTAGTTGATTGAGATCAACCCAACGTTTTGTTAAATCATTTCTTGAGTTCACACTGCACACTCTTGTAAATAAGGCGTGGTCAAACTACCCACGTTGTATAGTACAAGTGTGATCAAACAAACAATATTTCATAATACAAGTGTGATCAAACTACCCACATTTTATAGTAAAAGTGTGGTCAAACTACCCGTACATTATTAGTACAAGTGTGGTCAAACTACCCCACATTATTAGTACAAGTGTGGTCAAACTACCCCACATTATTAGTACAAGTGTGGTCAAACGAAAACATCACGTTCAGTGTGTCCAATTAAAAGACCGGTGAAATCTCAACTTTACCTAAAAAAGATGTTTACATTAAGACTGTCTACGTTTGCAAAACTGTGTACAAAACACGAAATAAAATATGCATGTTCCTTTTACGCAATCGGACACCAGACTGTGAGGTCTTCTCATTAACACCTGAAGTGGAAAACAATTACGTAATACTCTTTAGTCACGCGAGATGGTTTACGAAATGGGAAAAAAATAAGATTTTTAAGTTGTTTTTTTTTTATTGAAACACAACGTCTCAAACACAGTCAAAACAATATACAACACGCAGGGGAAAAGTTTTTTGTAAGCTTTAAACGAAGCTTGTCTTGTTTAGTCAACTTGTCTCCAGTAATGCTGACGTCGACAAAAACTCCAAGCGTTATCTGTTCATATCCATCATGTTGAGAAGCGCACATTTCGTTGGCAGGTAATATGTTTCGCAGTCATCAAATGACGTACCTTTAAAAAAACAAAAAAACATTATTTCAGTAGATTTAAATAAACACGTAATCAAAATGAGGATCAGCTTTATTGCTTCACCCGGCTAAAAGTTTTTCATTGACAAATCTTAATCTGACTATGAATCTTTGAGGACTTTACTAACGGTCGTTTTTTTTTTACTAGAATGTTTCACTGTTATGCTTAAAAAGGCAAAAAACAAAACTCTGCTTAATCTTGCCGCATGATTTTTAAGCATATCTCAGGCTAAATGTTCTTATATATCATGTTCTTATAAAAAGAAGAAGCCTTTCATATTGTGGGCGGATTTACCATCGAAATACTCTTAAACCTATTTTATCCTCTTAGCTTAAACAAAACAAGCACAAAAACTGGACAAACTTACCATAGGGCTGTTCTAACGTACTAAACAGTGTAGTTTTGTGTTTTTGTTGATAGTGTTTTCGCACGGTGCCATTTATCTCGAGAAACTAAAACAAAAGTCAGATTCTTCGTCTCACAAGATCACACTACAATCATCAAATTCGTCTCACAAGATCACACTACAATCATCAAATTCGTCTCACAAGATCACACTACAATCATTAAATTCGTCTCACAAGATCACACTACAATCATCAAATTCGTCTCACAAGATCACACTACAATCATCAAATTCGTCTCACAAGATCACACTACAATCATTAAAGTTTACAAGAGAGGACACAATTTTATTTGCTAAACAACAACTTGATAAAAAAGGTGGTAATGGTCACAAGAAAAGTGTTGAATTCTTTGCAAGAGTTTACAGCGAAGACTCTGAGGAGAAGTGAGCGACGTAAAGGCTTAATGGGCGAATTGTAAATTGAGAGGCTTTAATGGCGGGGTTTAATAGTGAGAATTAATGGAGAGATTTACACATTTTTTTATAGTAACACGTCTAAACGGCGAGGTTTAAAATGGCGACGTCTAAATGGCGAGGTTTAAAACGGCGATGTCTAAACGGCGAGGTTTAGAAGGGCGAGGTTTAAAATGGCGACGTCTAAACGGCGAGGTTTAGAACGGCGAGGTTTAAAATGGCGACGTCTAAACAGCGAGGTTTAAAACGGCGACGTCTAAACGGCGAGGTTTAGAAAGGCGAGGTTTAAACTGGCGACGTCTAAACGGCGAGGTTTAAAACGGCGAGGATTAATAGTGAGGCTTAATGTAGAGATCTAAATGGCGAGGCTTATGACGAGGGCTGATCGCGAGAGTTAATGGCGAGCTTTAATAGCAAGGTCCTAATGGTTAAACCGTGAAAGCAAGATACTTACTTTTAGTATTGACTTCACAGCACACGGCTTCAAGATAAGACAGAAGTTCTTTACAATCTGCGACTACAAAAAAAAAACAAAAAAAAGAGTAAAAAAAACATCATTCTCCTTAGGCTGTTCGACAAAAAAAATGATGAACTTAAAATAAAAATAGGAAACCAATATATAAAGCAAACGTGAAAAATGTTAGTGACGAGAAGTTTGTGACTAGGGACGATCATGCAACCAACTGCACAAAAATCTCCTTAAAAACACGACCTGGCAAGAACATAACGATTAAAAAACACACAATACTTGGACTGATACACAATGACCGGATAACAACACAATGACCGGACAACAAAACAATGGACCGGACAACAACACAATGGACCGGACCAACACAATGACCGGACAACAACACAATGACTGAACAACAACATAAAGGTCAGGTAATCACACAATGACTGGAAAACAACATAATGACCGGACAACCACATAATGGACCGGACCAACACAATGACCGGACCAACACAATGACCGGACATCAACACAAAGGTCTGGTGACAACAACCAAATTCATGGCCACATCTTACCTCTTTCGCACCCGGATTAATCATCACATACGTCAGTACCACTTCTTGGAAACGTTTTAAGAGGAGACTATTTAATTCACCGTTCAGTTTCAACCACGGTCTCACTTTTGTTAACTTGTAACTCCTGCACATAAAAGAATGTCATTAAAAGACGAAATAGAAAAACTAGTTAAATTTCTCAAACGCAATGAACTTTCTTAATCTCCAACATACAATAATGTTTACAATGGAAGAAAAATTTCGAGATCAAAAGGTTTGTGATTTAAAAGCTTTAATTAGTTGCGTGAGCAGGGTACGTGTCTTACTGCATTCACTACAAACACACCATTCCAACGCATAACATAGCTTTCCTATCAAGTTTTACTTTTTCCACAGTCAATTAGAAATTAGTAATCGCCATAACAAAAAGTTTCATTGACAGTTGAACAAGGGCTCGTTTATAAGTTTTACACTTGGACTTCAGTACTAGCAAATACTCGAAAACAAAAATCAGGATGTCGTACACAGATGCTTGGTCCACTTTTGCAGCATCACTTGCGTTTGGATCATCTGTCTTTGCACTCATCTCAGAGGTTCCACTCTCTAAAACCTCCACCGATTCTGTGTTCTGCTTACTATTCGATGCAGTCTCCTGCGTTTCGCCCATCGCAATGTCCTCTGCACTGAATAACGCGCCTTCTTTTGCGACAGTCACTGTAGTGTCTTGCGCACTACTTGATGAAGTTCCCTGTGAGCCACCAGTGACAATGGCTTGTGTACTGCTTGAAGCGTCTTGTACACAACTTGATGAATCTTGATTTTCTTTCGTGCTAGAGTTTCCCGTCTTTTCATCACCCTCCGTATCCTTGCTCTCAGCAACTGTTACTTTAGACTGAACAGCTGAGATCTCGCTGGCGTTAGGCTGTTTCTTCTCCGTGGATTCGAAATTACTTTTAACCTAGAGTTAATAGATTCCTCAAGAATTTCAAGACGAAAAAATAGAAAATTTTATCAAAATACAATGCTGCACATGAAACGTTGAGCGTTAAAATAGCAAACTCCTAAGTGGTATATCTGGAGACAATAATGCACATGATTCGTGGGGTGCTCAGATGGAATGGGAGCAAAAAAATAATCATTGTGATGGAAAGCAAAACTTGTTGAAGCATGTTTACACCCTACCGATCAAAATACTTTCAATAACAAGAATCCAGGCGTTTCTGTTTAATGTGAACACTCATACAAACCTGAGGAGCTCTATAGCACCATACAGGATAATACACCGCAGTGACAAGACGTTCATCGTAGTGACCAACATGATACAGCTAAAGCAGAACAGTTATGAATTTAAATTGGTACTGTGTGAGAGTCAGTATTAAGCAGTAAAAACAGTAACCAAAACAGAAATAAATGGGGTATGACTGTAGTAACTTCTCGCAATCCAATGTTTAAATCTATGCCTACCATTCGGAAATTGACCAGTGTCTGTAAATGCATATGCCATTGCTGTAATACCTCAGTATCGATGTCTGAGAAAATGACCTAAAAAAATGTGCCACTGAATATTACATAGCTGTTAATATCTCATCTTAAAGCCTGGGTTCGACAAATTAAGATGTAACGTTACAGCGCCTATAGACCGCATTATCCCCATGTAGCCGCATGACCCTATGATTTCCCAGTTTATGTTTTAACCCTTTCCAAGGACCGTATATTTTGTTAGAGAAACTTTAACAGCAAATCACAACCGACATAAACATACCTTAAAATCTTTTAGCTTAATCCCAATCGTTTGCGCTGCACCTACTCTATCAATAATAACCACGTGCGTATCGATTTGTTTTGCACTATACTTTAAATCTTCTCTCAAGATTGTACAATACTCTGATATGGAGAGTGTCTCCATTGCGCATGCGCCATCCTCCTGCATGCGCAGCCTTTTCCATGCGTCACTCGAATGATGTTTTAATTTCGTAAATGTTGTACGAAATGGCGATGATCTGACGTGATACTCGACGCGCATGGGGTTGATTATTAGGGCGTCATGCGTGTTCATCGCGTTAGTGGGTACAAGTTGTTTGTTATTAATGGAACGGTGCATCGTCAACGCAGTGCGAGACGCGTGCATTTTTTTCACTTTTAACAGATCTAACCTGTCATTGAGTGTCCTCACTTTCTTGGCACTGTCCGTGCTATAGCGGAATTCGTTTTCTCTCTCGCTAAATCGACGTGTAATTCTCTGCTGCTGTTTTTGTTGTGGCGAGACGTCTTTCGGCGTTTCTTTGTAAGAACAAGAAGTAGTGACGGTACTTATTGACGCGAAAATTGTTCCGTGCTTTTTCTGCTCGCTCGTCTTGTTTCGTTTATTACCTAGTTTTGAGGTGCTTTCCTCCGTAAAAGATCCCTTTTTAATAATTTTTCGAGGCGGTGAAACACCTCTGTTTAGCGAGTTGCGTCGTTTGTTACAGGGACCTTTTGTTTGGTTTCTACATATACTTTTAACGTCTGTCTCAACTTCGGGTATAATTGAGGAGTGCACCACCGAGGATTTCTCGCCCTCAGCAATAGCTTTACTAATACTGCTACTTTTGACCACATCGTCGTTACCCTTTTTACGTTCAATGTTACCGGAGATTCCACCCTCGCTATGTTCACTATTAACGTTACTGCACACATTATCAACAGCGTTTCGATTTTTATCAGACTCGCTACCAGTGTTAAAGGTTTCTCTACACACACTTTTAGCTGCGTTACGAACTTCGTCGGATTCACTATCGGTAGCCTGAGTTTTACTAGAGATGCTATCGAAGGATTTTCGTATGTCAGTTTGATTTCTAGTAGTCGAAGTACGAGTGTTACCAACTGTACTCGCGTTATCAGCAAGGTTACCGGTTAGCAACATGCGCGAATTTACTAACGATTCCCCTCTTCTCACTCGCTGTTCGAAAACTAAACTTTGAAAGTTCAAGTTCCCCTGTTGTAACTTCTTCATGTGGTTCTCATCGCACTTCGTCATTTCGTCAGGAAGAATGAACTCAACAGTGGCCTGTGAAGAAAAAGAGGAATTTATGCAGAGACTACAATCTTGGACAAAAATCAGTGGACAAGTATTAGGTTTAGTCCCCCGTCCTTTCTTTCCCACAACCCCTGTTCAGGTCAAAACAATAAATGGCCTTCAAAAATTCAACCTTGAAGTTGGGGCGAAGGGAGCAATTCAAGTCTATATACATTTTGTACAATATTGTAGACATATGCTTAAGTTCGTGAGCTATCACTTAAATACAACAAAACAAAACAAACAAGTAAACAGAAATAAACAAACAAACAAACTCAAGTAAATAAAAGAACACAACTAAACAAATAAGCAAACAAATAAGCAAACAAATAAGCAAACAAATAAACAAACAAATAAACAAACAAACAAACCAAAAAACAAACAAATAAACAAACAAATAAACAAACAAATAAACAAACAAACAAACAAACCAAAAAACAAACAAATAAACACAAGTAAACAAACAAATAAACAAACAAATAAAAAAACCAAAAAACAAACAAACAAACACAAGTAAGCAAATAAATAAACAAACAAATAAACAAACCAAAAAACAAGTAAACAAACAAATAAACAAACCAAAAAACAAACAAACACAAGTTAACAAACAAATAAACAAACAAATAAACAAACCAAAAAACAAACAAACAAACAAACACAAGTTAACAAACAAATAAACAAACAAATAAACAAACCAAAAAACAAGTAAACAAACACAAGTAAGCAAATAAGCGAACAAACTTAATTAAACACAAACAAACAAACAAACAAACAAACAAACGCACCTTATCATTCGTCAGCGCACTTGTTAAATAAGCCACATGTCCTCCGGTGATTTGTCCAAAATTAAGGCCGCAGGTTCCTGCTGCAGCAACTGTTTGCGATTTCAAAATATCTTGTTCTTTTGAAATGTTTGTATGCGCTTTTCCATCGCGGAGTTGAACGTACATGCTTCTAGCGAGTTGGTATATACGGAGAGGCATTATTGGTTCAAAGAATCGGTAATATCTACGAAGAAAAATGCGACTTCGTATGAAAACACCAACGTAGGAGAACTTTTTATGTAGAGATGTCTGGTCTTCGTTTTATTCGTATTATACTTGCACATCCTCATCGTCAGAAAATTTTATTTGACAGATGTAAACATAAGCACGAGAAATAAACGGACATTGTTGCACGCTTAATCAAACTTTATTAATTAATTTCTGCTCTCGAATATTTCAATTTATTTCACTAACTTTATAAAATAATTTTCTTGGGCAACCTAAGAAGCTAGTATATTTTTTTACTCTCATAGACACAACGTTGCATGATGGACGATCACAGCATGCTGAATTAAAGCAAAAATGATTAAACACCGGATTGAAAAAATACGTTTCGCTTCAGAGTTATAATTGAAATGACCACGAGATGGAAAGCGCACATAGCAAGGTAAGATGTTCGCCATCGTTGAGGGTTTTGCCTCACAAGGGACTGAAGACAAAATTTTACTTTGGGCGCGGTAAAACTGTCATATTTGGGCTTTTTTGATAAGAATTTTCGATCTTATAATAAGATGACGGTGAAAAAAACAATTAACCAAGAAAATTGAGAATATTTAAGGAGACTATATAGCATGATGCCACAGGTAAAGAAAAAAATATTACTGTCAAAACGTAGCATTTTATGTGCTTTAAAAATAAGACACACGACAGGTTGTAATATTAAAATTAAGGAAAAAGTAGTTTAACACCTACTTTGAGAGGACATTTTAAGTTTCTAGGGTAAAACCTTTTAAAATTGAGGAGAAATGAGAAGGGGTGCAATCCTGCCATATAAACACTCCCTAAAATTAAAAACCATTAGATCAAAACAAAACACTAAAAGCACTTACGTGTTGGACAAGTTATAGGTCATTGTCGATACTGGTATCGATCGGCGGCGAGGAACATCGATTCTGTATCGACTAATTAACTTGTTTTGTTTATAAAAATTAAACGCTGTGTTCAACTCCTGTGAGCTGTACGCGTCGAACATCTAAAACAACAACAGAAAGATTTTGCATAAAATGGATGTTCACTCGTCATCTAGAATACAATAATGCACATCGGAATATTTTTTCCTCTAAAATTCCACCAGGACTGGTGTTTTTCCTAAAGTCCATAAAACACCTCTTCTTTAAGTCTTCCCAAAAAACCTAAAACGCAAATCGTTTTATCATTCTACATAATTTTTTTTGGGATCAACAGCCCCCCAAAATTGTGCGTTACAAATACAACACGCACTTTTTAAAAACTAAATTAAAAAATATGTGACCGTATCAGGGAAGCAATCATTTGACGTCACAGGCAAAATTGTTTTCATTAGCATTTCAGGCTTCCTTGAGTTTCCTCATCAAGGTATTTTACCCAGTTTTTAGGGTTCTCCTTAAAATTTAAATTAAATCTTTTACTTCGTACGCCAAAAAATGATTGGCTGGTGAGTACTAATTTTGATATGGAATAAATTCTAAATTTTTCTGTCCATCACTTTTCAGGACTGTCACCAATAATGAAATTGTCCTCGTTTTTTGTTATAATTCCAATTCAGTACAGAATTGTTATTGATTTATTAGGAAATACATTTTCCGTTATTTAATAAAAAATATTCAACTATTTTTTTTTCAACTATTTTTTAATCGACTGGTAGCCTAGTAGTAAAGCGTTCGCTTCCAGTGCGGGATGTCTTTGGTTCAAACCCCGGCTAAGTCATGCCAGAGACTATAAAGTGTGAATCTATCCTTTCTGCTTAGCGTTTATCTTAGGCGGTTGTCCAGTTGAGCGACTGCTGTGCTTGCACGACTTTCGTAGCTCAAATGGGAGCTGTAAATGCACTAGGACACCCTTCGCAGGACCTCATTGATAGCAGTACCAATAGGAACTGAAGAGGCTATCCTGGGTAAACAATTTCCATAATCTTCCACAATGATATATAATCTCACTTTACGACCATGCGTTACTAAGAAGTTAAAAAATGTAAAGAGTTTGAACTCAAGTTTTATTCACTGCAGAGTAAACACAATAGCGCAGCAACAATACTTGTACACATCCTACTGCTTTTGTGAAATAACAATGTTTTGACGTTTAAAAGAACTGATGTTAGAGTTTATAGAATACCTTGAAAGCTACTGACGGAATATAGGACGTCAGCTTTTGTGCCGTCATAGAATTGTGCATCAGATCTTCCAGCAAAGATATTCGAATGTCACGCTCAGACCTTAACTCGGTCGTCTCTTTCTCTTTCTCGATCTATTAAAACAAAAGAAAAAAAAACACACTTCAAAAATAATAGCCGTATCCCGTCTGTCTGTCTCTGCGCAAAATGATACTCGAAGCAGCGTGACACAAAAAATGCAGTATATAAAGGACGGGCGCACCCGTGGATTTATCCACGAGCCACAAACTAGTCCATAATAATAGCTGTATCACGAAACACCGATGCAAAAAATATTTGACGCAGAAAAACCTGAGGACCGGCGAACCCGTCGATTTTTCCACGGGCTAACGACTAGCCAAGTGAGAGACTTATTAAAAAATTTCAACGTACACAAGGCGTATATAGAGCGCAATCGCAGTGAGTTGCACCTCTAACCATATATCAAAAGGTTAAAAAACATTATAAAGGATTTAAAATGGGATTTGATTAATTTGATGAAATAGTATTTTAAATCCTGTCTGCTCCATAAACTATTTAGAAGAATATTTAAAACAGCTTTGCTACAATAAAGTATAAAAGTTTGCTTATAAGTGAGACGAGGGAATCCTGAAACGCAAAGGCAATGAAAATTCCTTCAAGTAAATTTGCCTTTTTTGGATATCAACAACACCATGAAATCAACACTAATTTCTGCTCATGCGCAGTAACAACAATT
>JASGCC010003078.1:0-25365 GCA_030067915.1 Hydractinia echinata | reverse complement strand
CTATTTAAGATTTCGTGTTTCGCATATTGCAAATGTACTATTACCTCCATCATCAAAAGATTCATCCAGTCGTTTAAGAGATGCTCTGTACTCCAATCTGAAATTCAAGAAGAATAGACAACACAAAGCCACTTTAAACTTTAAGTTTAAAAACACACACGCACACACCTCATTTTCTTTCTTTCATTTGCCAATCTAAACTGTGTCTTCTCTTTTTTACTCTCTGGTAGAACTGGTTTCACAAGTTGCTATTAAAAATAGAGCACAGTCTGCTATAAGCTTCTTTGCAATGTTTTACTTATAAGTTGGAAAGAACTACAGATAAAAGCGATAAAACATTTTAAAACAAAAACCCACCTTTTTGCCATTTTCATCTAGTTGCGTCACAAAAGTGAAGAAAGCCTAACAAAGTGCGTACAAATAAAAACCATAATATTTCATTGGTACATGCAGAAAATTCTATCCATAATGTCTTCTTTTTTAATTTTAACTACAAATATTTTGAACAGTAAACATAAACAAACACAAAAACACTGGTAGTATGTGTAGTATTTGCATGATTGTTGGTTACAGTTCTCTCTGGATCTGCTCTCACAGCTCAGGAATTAAAACATTATGCAGCATATAACAGTAGACATATAACTAACACCAGCAATAAATTATAAGCAGCCACTTGAATTTGCTTTGTATACCAAATTGATGGTTCAACTGACTCTTGAAGCAAAAATCTATTCTACCAAAAAAGGTTTGATAATATTATACTATTATATACTATTTAAACTTACTTGGCAAATGTGTTTCTGTTCCATTGTAGTTGTGTCTTCAATCTTGACAGACACCTCAACCTGAAAGACACAAAAGAAGTTAATAATTCAGTGGTTGACGAGGTTGCTGTAGCAGATTTGTCAAACAATATAATGAACGTAGTACATGCCTTTGTTTATAAAAATAGGATTTATAAGAATATCAGGCTAGGATTTAAAAGTAAAAACAATAGAGAAATAAGAATAATGAACAGCCTAGTTAGAATTTGTGTATTCTTATAAAAAAGTGTGTAGTAAAATCATGCTAAATAAGCATGCACATTTTTTATAGACATCTACAGTTACAGTAATCGATTACATAATGTATACAAACTCAATACAAATATACCTCCATGCTTGTATTAAATGACCGGTTAATCCAGGCCTTCAACAACAATACTTGACCCAAACTAAACATGGTTTAATTAAGTGGTTAGAGAAAATAACAAAAGCAAATTCAAATAATGGTACCCAGCAGAAATTTAATAACTGATATTATTATGACTAGTCGATAAGGCCCGTGGAGAAATCCACTTAGGCAGAAGGACAATGGAAAAATAGGTTGTTTTAGATGTTTTGCTGACGTCAGCAGTGCAGATCCATAAAAAAATTGTAAAATTTAGTTTATTCTTTGATTGTAATGTGTAGAGGTGGAAACGCTGATCAAAATAATGTATAGGATCATATGTTTTCGAAGAACGCCTAAGGAGATATAAGGGTTTAAAAATTGTGCTGACGTCAGCAAAGGCCCATAAAAAACACAAAATTTTTTTTAGAAATTTATATACCTGTTGCCTTCCTCGTATAGATCTTGAAACGCTGATCAAGAAAATGTATAGGATCATGTACTTTTGACAAACGGTTGCAGAGATATTAGGGCTTAAAGGTTTTTTGATGACGTCGTCAACCCGTCCATTCCGAAACGGATTTGGGGACCCAGGTTTGAGAAACTTACCCAAATTGGACCCAGGTGGTCCCTAGTTACCCACGCGGTGAAAAATCATTGACGTCACCACCTCGTTTCCAAGTTATTTGGCCTCAAAGTTTTAAGTGCACTGTAATGGCTTCATTAATTTAATATACTTTCTTTTGACGTTAATATTAGTTTAACCAAGGTTTTATATACGTTAAAGTTTGGTAAATTACAGAACAATTTTATGGGCGATGTTTTACAGACTTTCTCAAAGAAAATAGTGAAGAATATAATCCACTTTGCAAAAGTCACAGACAGACAGACGGAACTGGCGTATTATTATATAAAATAGTCGATAAGGCCCGTGGAAAAATCCACTTAGACAGAGAAAAAATAAAAAAAGGTGCATTTAAATTTTGATGACGTCAGCAGCCCATCCACAAAAAAAAAATTAGAACCTTGTTTTCACGTTGCCTCTATTGTGCAGAGCTTAAACTGCTGATCAAGAAAATGTATATGATCATGTGCTCTTGATGAGCAGTTAATGAGATATAAGGGTTTAAAAATTTTGCTGACGTCAGCAATGGCGCCCGTCAAAACCTAAAAATTTTTTTTTAGAAATTTGTACACCTGTTGCCTTCATCGCAGAGATCTTGAAACGCTGATCAAGAAAATGTATAGGACATGTACTTTTGACAAACGGTTGCAGAGATTTAGGATTTGAAGGTTTTTTGATGACGTCATCAACCCGTTCATTCCGAAACGGATTCGGGGATCCAGGTTTGGGAAACTTACCCAAATTGGTCCCAGGCGGTCCCTAGTTACCCACGCGGTGAAAAATCATTGACGTCACCACCTCGTTTCCAAGTTATTTGGCCTCAAAGTTTTAAGTGCACTGTAATGGCTTCATTAATTTAACATACTTTCATTTGACGTTAATATTATTTTAACGTTAAAGTCTGGTAAACTACATAACAAATTTATAGTTGATGTTTTACAGACTTTATCAAAGAAAATGGTGAAGAATATAATCCACTTTGCAAAAGTCACAGACAGAAAGAACTGGCGTATTATTATAGAGACGTATTATTATAGAGATGGCTCGTGTTTTTTTTTTGTTAACTACGGACACAATACCTTATTAAACACATGCATTTAAGTTTCACCCCAAATTCCAGTTTCTGTTTTTTATCTTTTATAAGAAATGCTGTTACTGTAATTGATTATATACATCCTCATTGTTAAGAACAGACAAGATTTGGTGTCCATACGATTTCGTTTTGACAAATCTAATTCAAACTATCATTGCTATATGGTGTTTTTTATTCTGAAGTACCATTTTTCTTTTATTCGTGATGGCCAAACAATAGTGTAAATTGGCTTTACAACAACATTTTAGACTTCACAAAACAGTTAAGATCATTTACTGAGGCTGTGTTATTTAAATTATTTACTGGCAGTTTTTCAACTAAAGCATCTTTAGTCGAAATAGATTTTCTTTACACATTGTGAAAACAATAATATCGGTTCATCTTGATGTTCTGTGAAAAAAAGAGAGTTTTCTTGTTCGTGTTTATGTAGGTAAGAAATCTGTGTGGTTAAGCAAAGCAAAGGCTTTTTACTTTACCCTTTGACAATCAATTGCAGGGAGTTTGCTAAGATAAATGACTCAGCTGCCAGACATGTTGTTAAACCGATTAGGTTAATTTTGAGGAACTATTGTGGAAAAAAAATTAAATGATAGAAATATGTGCCATAGGTAAGTGCCCTATTGTTCAGGTCAAATTTTTTGATCCTTAGACTAATACGTCCCTATATACATGAAAAGGAAAGTTATATAAAAAGATTATAAAATTTGATTTATTATAAATATTTGTTAAATTTTTCGTATCTGTAAATGTCATCCAGAAGTATTTCACCTTTGTGATGATTTTGACAATTTTGGGGTGAAATATCTCTAGTATGACTCCAAAGACCATCTTTCACTTCCTCAGAGGAGATTAAATTTTTCCAAACTCACAGCAAATGTTCTTTGTTCACAGTCCAATGGAAACTGCACTCACCGTATTGGCTCAAATGAACGACTCCATTTTTATAAAAAAGAAATTAATAAATGCCCCTTGAATTACCACCCCTCTATTTTCAAAGAGGATCTCATTCAAAAAAGTGCTTGGTGGAGATACTAACTCAACAAAGCAAAAATAAAACAACCAGTTTTGTTTGAAGAACTTTTTCTGATGTCAAGTGTTGCTTCATGATGACCACACAAAATTAAAATCTGCATTTCAGGACATTCCAGGGCTTTCAAGGACATTTTTCTATTTTTTTGCTTTTTTGAGATTCTATTTGAGATTTAAGTTATTATTTCGAATAATGGCACAGTTTTTCAAGAAATTAGCCAAAAAGAAAATATTTTCTCTTACTTTACATTAAAAAAACTTTTTTAAGGATACATTAAACACTACCCATGTTGAAAATACTGGCTATATTTCCTAAACTGTTAAATAACATGTAATAACATATAAAAGGATAAATGTTTTAAAAGTCAAATAAATTTCCTATAGAATAGTAATAATAATCTCAAGTCCAAAAGTTAGAGGCGACTAAAGCTTATCACATACAAATCACAACGTTTAAATCTACTTCACTTGAGCACTGACACAATGTCTTTGTTTTACCTTTCAAGGGCTATAGTTCCGAAATTTATTTTAAAAGGTTTCTTTTCATGCTTCTCTATTGCATCTTTTTTACCTTTATACAGTGATATTATCTCAATAATCCATTTTATTAAAATCAGTCACTGTTGAAGAGATCAGCAAGTCCTATTTTTGTCTCCACATTCAGAAATGCTTGTAACTTTTAGTCCAAAAAAATAAAAGGGGAAAATAAAAAAAAATTGAACTCTATAAAGAAATTAATTTTTTTAAAGAGAACTTGCAAAGAAATGTTTGTTGTTTTATATTTTTCCTTTTTTCATCTTCTTTCTGTCAATGTGTATTCTTAATAATGATGGAAAGGAAGTAATAATAATAGTCGCATAATAACAGAAATTCCTTAAATAATCAACTTTCCACATACTCTGTGTAAAAGAACCACAAACTCAACATATCCTTGGGACACAAGCTATTTTTGAGATACATGCAACATATTCTATTGCATTATATGTGTATGGAAATATCTCTTGTATATAAAAAAACCCAGAGTCCAAATGCATTGCATCATTTTATAAACTTTGTGTTTAAAAAGAGTAAATGAGTGAATAATTAGAATAACTTTACTTTAACTTGATTTGAAACAATGCTCTTCAGAGTTCCACACTAAAATGTTTGTCATCAGGTCATTGAAATTAAAATGACAGATCTTTTCCATTGTTCTTTTGTACAAATTACTTTTCAAGGCATTTCAGGTGATCTTTAATTTTATCAAAATTACAGGAAATCATTTCAAGGGAATTAGTTAAATTTCGTTGCTAAACCAGACATTAACAAGGCCAAGAAAACAAAGAAAAATGTGCATAGAGAGGTAGACATACCTTATTGTTTTCATCAATTGAAGGTCATCTACGGATGCTGTAACACATGGCACATTTGCTTGCTTTTCAGCTAAATCATAGAAATTAAACAATCAATGTCTTTTTGTTAAAATGGTGCAAGAATGCACCTGGCATATGGCGGCCCTTACTGAAAGGTTATTTGTAACTTGCACTTGTGATAGGTCTGTTTTGTTCTTCAGATCAATAAAGACTGGTGAAAAGGGTTCAAACAATATTGGTCAAAAGCTGTTGACAAGTTGTTTTCCCATCAGGGAATGGTGTAGTATATGTCATCCAATTTGTTTAATTGTCATAATCGCATTACTATCTTTCTTATAAATCTCTATTTGGTAGCAATATACAGTATATACTGGAATCAGGACCTGATCTATCACGATTCAATCACCATTACTATCGCTACCTTTGTGATCTTTATTACTTTGTGCATTTTTATTAAATAAATAAAAACATAAACCAAAAATTATGCGACAAGCATTTATTTACATTATTACTTGCCCAACACATGTTATAATATGATAAGTAACTGCGCATGAAAGAATTGAGATTAAAGTATCGCATGGCCTTATATAATAATCCTAAGTTTTCAGAGATTTTAGTCTCAAGAGTGTTTATGTGTTTATTCTATGTTAATGATTTATCCAAAATTACGCTTATCTCTTTATGCTTACATTATTTATTTTAAGCAAAGGTAGTTTGAGTGGAATATCATCAGTTTTGTAACCGTTATAGAATAATACATATTTAGTTTTACTTATATTTAGTGAGAGTTTATTTGCTTTAAACCATTAGCTGTTTCAAAGAGATCTTCAATGTTAGTATGGGAATAAAAAAGATTAGCATCATCAGCAAATAGAATAAATTTCAATATTATGGAAGAATTGTGTAGTCGTTTATGAAAATCAAAAACAGTAAGGGTCCAAGAATGGATCCTTGTTGAACATCGCATTTTATTAGTTAAAAGGGTGTTGTTGTATCGTTGTATGCTATGCATTGTTTTCAATTAGTCAAGTAATTTGTAAATCATTTTAAATTTTTGTCTGGAATACCATAAGATTTTAGTTTACATAAAAGAATGTTATGATTTGCACTATCAAAAGCATTTGAGAGATCAATGAATACTCCTAGGGTAAACAACCTTTGATTTAGAATTCGGATAGTTCACTTGTCAATTCCATGACTGCATGGTCCATTAAATGATGCTTTTGGAAATTAAATTGTTTGTTATATAAATATTACTTTGCAACTGGATGGTCGTAGAGATGGTTTTATATTATTTGTTCAAGAATTTTCAAAAAGCATGGCAATACTGAGATAAGTCTATAATTAGTGACATTGCAGTTTTCTCCTGATTTAAATACTGTTATCACTCTAGCATTATTTAGTTGGTCTGGAAACTGTCCATACTTTAAGGAAAGACTAAAGACATAAAATAGAGATAAACTCTTTTGACAATATTTACACTAATGCTATCAGGCCCTTGTTTGATTGTAATGATGAGAAAGCATTTTTTGAAAGCAATTTCCAACACATTCAATTCATTTTTTGTCAGTGTTGGTGCCAAACTAGCCTCTAAATTTTCTTCTGACACTACTAATGTTAATCCACCTGTTAGCGGACACGATTTTCGGTGGGCTCTTATTGAGACCAAAAGTGTCGAAAAAATAATTAGTTCACTAAAACTTAATAAAGCTACAGGCTTGGACGGAATTGGTTCACGACTGCTAAAAGCAGGTTCGTCAGTTTTAAGTATTTATTTTTCAAGTCTTTTCAACAAATCTTTATTTACTGGTTATGTACCTAAATGTTGGAAGACTAAAAGGGTCTCGCCTATTTTCAAAAGTGGCAATAAAACAGATCCTACTAATTATCGGCCTATCTCCATTTTGCCAATTCCTATGAAAATTTTTGAAAAGTTAGTGCATGAGCAAATGTCTCATTTTATTTCTGAGCACAACTTCCTGAATGACAGACAGTCTGGATTTTGAAAACTCTTTTCCACAGAAACTGCAGTAGTCGATGTCTCTGATTTTATTCTTACTGAGCTCGACCAACATAACTTTGTTTGTGCTGCGCTCATTGACCTTAAAAAAGCTTTTGACACTGTTGATCATAAAATTTTGTTAAAAAAACTATGGTGTTTTGGCATCAGAGATGCTGCCTTTGACTGATTCGAGTCCTACTTAACGGGCCGAATGCAGCTGACTCTTGTAAACGACACAGGAACAGATCTGCTTCATGAAGACGCTTTTGGGGTGCCGCAGGGATCTGTGTTGGGACCCCTGCTCTTTCTTTTGTATATTGATGAGTTAAAATCTGTCATCAATTCAAACTACCACCATCTATATGCAGATGATACAATAATTATTTCGTCCCATAAAAACTTGGATACCCTTGTCTCCCAGGTCGAGTTAGAACTTTTGCAAGTCGACCTCTGGCTGAATAATAACAAAATGACTATTAATACGGACAAAACTGAAACAATCTTTTTCGGCAACCACAGCCAGTTAAAAAAAGTTGAGAACAAAACTATCAACTATATGGGTATCCCTTTGAAGAGGAGCGAAAAAGTTAAATATATTGGGGTAACATTTGATCAAAAAATGCAATGGGAAGAGCACATTAATGACATAAATAGAAAAATACTAATTAAATATTCTAAAATTAGAACCATTGCATCCTGTTTAACACCTCACACAAAAAACCTTTTAATTAATGCACTTGTCATGCCATATTTCAACTGCTCCTCGGCATGGGCTTGTGCCACCCAAGGTAGATTGGGAAAACTAGAAAAACAATTAAAATGTGTCCGTACCTTTCTTGGGAAAGAGAGGGAATATTCAATGAATAATTTACTCATCAAAAACGATGCCATATTAGTTTTCAAAGCCATGAATCACATTGCTCCTGATTACATGCGCTCAAAATTCCTTTTGACAAAAAACTGTCATAATCATCAAACAAGAGGAGCTTCAAAAAACAGGTTCACACTTTCCTTGGTCAACACAGAATTTGGCAAAAAAGCCTTCCCATTTAGAGCTGCAAAAGTGTGGAATAATCTTCCAGACCAAGTGACCTGTGATGGAAGTCTGCTTTCGTTTAAGACTTCCATCTCTAATGTATTTGGCAAATTCTAATGGAGATCACTTTTTAACTTTTTAATTTTTGTTTTTTATTCTTTTTCTTTTCAATTTTCACAGATTAAAAATGTTACTATGTTTGATTGAGCTGAGGCAGTCTAAGGTTTATCATTTTTTGTTTCTTTTTTGTTCTAGTGGCCCCCAGTGGAAACAATCCACTAACTATAGGTTTTTGTGATTTTCTGGGCTAGCCACTTTAAATATTTATTATTATTATAATTATTTTATCTAATTTAGTGAGGTGTGATTTAAAGTGTTTTTTAAATTCTTTAAAGATTCCAGAAGGTTTTCTATTTATACATAACAGTTACAATTATATTTCTGGTGTTTTGGTTTATAAGTTCAAGGGTTAATGATGCACAATCAGCAACATTTATACTCAAGTTACTTCTTAATTTTAAACGAATAAATTATTCTATTTTAAACACACCATAATATAGATCATTAAAATGTATTTAAATAACATTATCCAACATGAGCACTGTGTACTTTACAAAATATTAGTCAAAATGTAACTTATTTTAACATTAATATAAAACAGAATGAATGTCATTAAGATTACCAAAAGAGAAAAATGAGCTTCAAGCAGAATGGCAGTAGTTGAAAGATATAAACATGTAAGTTTAGTGCTTGCAAATGAGTGGTGAAATGTTTAGAAACTCTTTTAGGAATCCCGACTATATATATATATATGTTATCAAAATTATTGTAATTTCAAGCGAAATACAGTTTTAGTACGACGAGGCTGTTCTGCCCAATCTTAGGACGCTGCCCAATCTTTGGACATAAAATTGCCCAGTCTTAAGATTGGCCGGCCAGTCTTAAGACTGGGCAGGGCGTCACAATATTGGGCAAAAGACCAAGGCCCATCTTTGGACGCCTTTTAGATTATAAAGAAGGGATGTGCCACACGAGCTGTGTTGTTTGCAAGACCCAACAAACATTCTCAGGCACATTAAAACATCATATTTTGGGTATATACTGTTGAATTGACCCGACCAGTTTTTGGACACAGTAAAATCGTAGCTGCTAGCTAGTTGACGGTTGTTGTAGAGCACGTGTTATACATTTAGCATTTATATACAGCTTGTAGTGGCTAAATTTTAAAAATAAAATGTTTATATTTATGAAGAATCAGAAAAATCGTATTCAACCATATTATTAGTTAGCTAGCTAGCTAGCTGTTAATTTCATTGGATGAGATGTTAGCCAGAGTTTCAATTTTTTTAAACACATGTATAATATATACATGGTACATAATATATATATAAATTTTTGGCTATTTGATTTTCCAAGAAAAGTTTCAATTTAAAGTTCCTTTGTACGTCCATAGATTGGGCAGTCCAGTCTTAAGATTGGGCAGTCCAGTCTTAAGACTGGCCACCCATTTGTCACTGTCGGAAGATTGGCCTGGCCAGTCTTAAGACGGGGCTCGTTTCAAGATTGGGCAGAACAAGGCTCTAATGACATTGTGAATTATAGAACAGCTCAAGGCTACAACTTTACTGTGTATGTGCTTAATTTATAAATAGACCACATTTATTCATGGACATTGTGAAGAAGTATAAAAATGCGTCCAAATCACTCAAATTCTACAAAAAAATAATCCAATGCAACTCAACTCACCCAGAATATGCAGGAGTCTGAAAAATACTGAAAGGCAAATTCCCTATTTATTAAAACTGTTCCACCTACCTGAAAGACAAGCAATGACATCCATCCATTTTAATAACGTTCCAGTAAGCAATGTTTTAGTTTCAAGGTTACATTCCGATAACTCAATGATCTTGCTGGTTTCAATCACTGACATGATTTTGACTGCCCGACTCGTAAACAAAAATAAACAATTACGGACCATTGCGTACCAACTATTTTGATTTGTCTCGCTTACCACAACAAAACAAGACAGCCGCGCCGCTTTTCTTTGGCGGCCCCTCTTTTCGGCACCCCTTTTATTGTCTACCTATAAAGGATAATGTCCTCCTATCTCCTGAATTTTAAATAAAACGACGACAGAGAGATAAAATGTAACTTTTAGAAAATTCTCCTTTTTACTATCACGCCTTTTAACACTCCTACTTATACACATGGTGAAAGAGCTTTCCATCTAACTATTGGGCAGGAGAGGGGGTTATTGAGTTTTTTGCTGTATGGTAATGCAAAAAGCTTATACATTGGTATGTGCACACGGCACATGCAAAAGAAGATGTGAACTTTTGATTCGAAGTGATTCCTAATTAATGGAGATCTATTCGATTCTAAAATGATTTTTTATGCTTGAATATAGCACATTTTAGCCCCCCTTGTTAAATTGTTTTTGCTGATGTTTCATTCTCGACGGCCAAACCTACGAAATTTAATTTGAAAAAATAAGTACTTACAAATAATTTCTTGTATAATATTGCGGTTACTTTAAAGGGTAGAAACTTTCGCGATTTTTGACACTTTTTTGACACTCGCAAAAGTTTATGTTTATGAACATCTTTTTACTATTTTTTACGTTTACGAACATTTAAAACCAAAAGATCGCCAAAAAATTTATCACAAAATTACCAAAAATGCTCGATTGCAAACGTTTTTACTGCTAATATTTTTCATATTTTTCGTCTATATCTTTAATAGTTCGCACCCTAAAACGTGGTACATTTGATAATTGCCTCCCTTCTCTCCCTCGAATCACGATGAAAGAAAAGAAGTTATACTTAAAGGATTGACTTGTTTAATTTTATTTGGATCTGTTTCTAAAAATTAAAAGTGCATAAAAATTCTAGTCTCTTTTCTCACATTTTTCTTTAATCAGGAATTTTTTTAGGCCGCAAAGGTTTCTGGCCTTAAAATGTTTCGCTTTCTCTATTGCATTTGTAACCGTAGAAATCTCTTCCTATTTTCACAATTCACAACAGAAATGCATTTAAGCAGTCATTTAGAGAACAGGCTACAGAAAACACAAACCAATCAACGCATTCTGTGTTTTATATTATTTAATAAATAATTTAAGTAAAAATTCATTTATGTACATTTAAAATTAATCGTTAGGCCATTCCGTCTTGAAATTTCCGAAGGTTGTTCGAATGTTTTTTCATCATGGATGTCAGCTCTAAATGAAAAATGCAACGTCTCGAATATCACCTATATTGCAGGTTGCAAAATTATAAATAAACTGAGGTCACATATAATTTTCATTTCGTGTAACTCACACAAAAAAATTGACAGAAAAGTCTTCATAAAAGGTTCTCATATAATTTCTACAACAACGCCATGTATAACTCATCAAGAATAAACCTTAATACTATTCAACTTTCCTTATATGTTTTTTTCGTAAGAATAGCACTTATACGGATATTCAGGCTCAAGCATATTGCCAGCCTTGCTGAATCCTTCTGATCTTTCCTTCTCGTGTCATGGTTATTTTAATTAGACATAGCCTTCTCTATACCTTAACACCACTATACTGTCTAAATTTGGCTCTCTGTGTAAGACAGGTAGCCTTATGGTAGAGCGTTCGCTTTCAGTGCGGGAGGTCTTGAGTTCAAACCCCGGCCGAGTCATGCCAGAGACTATAAAAGTGTGAATCTATCCTTTCTGCTTAGCGCTCAGCATGAGAATAGGATTGATATCTAAGGCGGTTGTCTAGTTGAGCGATTGCTGTGCTTGCACGACTTTCGTAGCACAAATGAGAGTTTTAAATGCACTAGGACCCCCTTCGCAGGACGCTCGTTGATAGCAGTACCAATAGGAACTGAAGAGGCTATCCTGGGTAAATAATAATAATAATAATAATATATTTTATGTTTTGTCGCAGTTTATTGATAGGTAAACACGGGAAAATTTCGTCTTATCCATAGCTCATTAGGTAACCTTTAAGTTAAGTCGTTTCTTAAATAAACATACTCTAAACCTGATTATGTTTTTTTGCACCAACATATTCCAGCCTGATTTCGAATTTTACTTCCTTATAAAAAACAGAAAGTCTCCTTAAAACTTTCTCAGATCTCTTCTGAAAAAAATTTTTTTTTTGAACTCTTGAAATGACCTAAAATTTAATTCGTAAGATTAAACGATTTTAGTCGTTGAAAATCTTTCATTTTGAGTTTAATAATACTAGAAACAAAGTAGCCTGCTTTATCTTTAAAGTTGCATCTATTATACCTCATAAAAAGGAAAATATCGAGAAGAATAAATAAAAAAATTCTCCTTAAATCTCTTCAAATTTGACCCTGAAAAGAATTCTTACCGTGTTTTATTAGATGTAGAATAAATAAATAAATAAGACAGCTGAACAAAAACTTGAGATAAAAATGGTTACCTTTGTTATTACTTGTTAAATTCGTACCCATATCCTTAAGATTTGAAAGTTTTTGTTGCAAACGTGAGACAGCATCTAAATTACCTGAAAAATCACCAAAGAGATTTTCTTTTTTTAAATAGCAAATTTTGAAACGCTTAACGCTGTAGGTCGTGAATTGTTGGTCGGCGTTTCTTAACTGCAGCCACATTGAAAATTATTTAAGAACAAAAACTATGGCCTAACATACCTAGACTGGTAGCGACTTCTTTTTCTGTCAGAGGCTCCGAAAGTAGGACCTTGTCCGATATGGAAGATAAAGTTGAGTCAGCCACAAAGTTAGCCTCGATGGTTGAGACAGAATTTAAGTCGTTTATAGGGGACGATGTAGTTGTTATTCTTTTAGCTCTCCTGTCATTTTCAATATTCCGATATTTTGTAAGGTCTACAGCTGATGACATATCCGTAGCCTCTGAATGTCTTTCTATGTATTCGTTCAGTTTTAAAGTGTTTCTACCAGTAGCAGGCGTTACTATAACTATACTTTTACGACTCTCATCAGACTGATCGTGTAAAAAGTCGTGTTCTAATTTCTTTTTTACAGCTTCTTCGCTAATTTCCCCTCTAGTACCCGGTGTATATTTCATTTCATCCAATGTGGAGGAGAGCATATCCCTTACGTTGTGCAACAAATGACGCAAATGTTCTCCATGGTTTACAGCTTCCGTATTTACACTTTCGTTATGAGGAACAAAATATTTTTGCAATGTTCTCGACGATAAGTGCTTCTTTAAAGTCTAAACAAAAACATCCAAGTTTCAATACAACGCTAGAACTAAAAAAATTCGTCGTGAAGATGAGACGACAACTTACTTCGATTTCAGCACTGTATGATTCACGCTCTCTTTTTAACACCATCTCCTGCTTTTCAACTAATGAGTACACATCTTCGTATTTGATTGCAGCCTGAAAATACTTGCTCGTTTGAATAACAAATTTCAAAAATAATGTGGAGATAGAGGTTAATGGAGGAAGGGTCAGGGCGTTTGTAACTACCAGATGTTGAAACGCCAGAGCATTAGCATGCTATTGGTGCTAATAATTTATAATGGGCTATGTTCCCAATGTTTTTAAACAAAAAATTGGCAGATTAAAAAGGCAAAAAAATGTCAAATCAATTAAAAGTACATTTTAAGAGGAAAGTTTACCTGTTCCAGAGCTCTGTGTAAGCGGTCGGATTCGTTTCGATATTTTTCCACACGCAGTTTTAACTGCTTATTTTGAGAAGAGAGGGACAGAATATCATTTTTAAAAAGTGAAATACATTTGTCCTTATCGGCTGCTTGTAGCTCTACATCTTTTCTTATCTAAACAGAACAGTGCACTTATGAAGTAACAGAATTTTTTTCGGTTTATCTGAAATTAAAAACACGCTTTTTTTTTATAAGAAACCAGTTTTGACTACTGAGGCTCAAGTTTCTGATTTTTTTCTGATTTTGAGGCTAAAAGTTTCTTAACAGTTTCTTAAGTTAGTAGGTCATTAACCCCCTGTACAGGACATCCAACCAACGTTCAAAAGCTTTGTTTGAATTTTACATTCCCTAAGTCCGGTAAAAAGCTGATTCGGTGATGTTTTTAGATTGGTATTTTAAATGCATAAGAAATAATGAGCAGTTCCATGTTCCGTGTTAGTTTCCATGAAACTACAGTGTTAGTAGTATGAGTATTGCTTTCTGAAATTCATATCGCTTTTGGAAATGAAGGTTTGTTTCTTTCTTAATAGTTCTAGTTTTGTCTGCTATTTGATCAATTAAAAAAAGTGCTAAGAGCTCACTGTAATATTTTCTGTAATAGTTTATGGTCTGGAGGAGCTTGAGAAACTGAGCCAAGCTAAGTTTCTTAATATTTTTAAATTTTGAGCCTCAGGTTTCTTATAAGCGTGTTTCTTATATAAAAAAAGCATGTTGTGTCAAACCGTTTCAGAAACATCCAAAGCTTCTTTCATCCATTGCAACCTAAAACCAAAACATGAAAGTTAACTAAAAGGAAAAAAACAAACCTTTATATAGTATAGATAAGAAAAAACATATAACAATAAATATGAGTGCGAATTAAATTATTAATTGTGGCGCGTGGCCTTGTGGTTATGGAGTTCGCTTCGTAATCACAAGGTCCGTGGTTCGGTCCACAGCGCGGGCATGCTTAGCAAGTGTCTTTACTACAGCTACGGGTCAACCCATGCCATGTGAGGGAAATTGGGTAGGTAATGCCGGTGTATACTTAATGTATACATTCCGAACACAGGACCCACATTAATAACAGTGTTTCAAACACTGAAGTGGCTATATCCTGTATAAATATTCGGAATAATAATAATAATAATAAGGTCAAGATGAACTTGTTATTCAATGCATATCCTACTTGGTTTTAAGGGAGTCAAGTTCTGAACGTTGCTTTGTGACCACCTTTTGAGTAATACTGGCTACTTTTACAGCTAAACAAGAAAAAGAATGAAATTATAACATATTGACATTCACATTTCACAGAAATTCCACTCAAGCTGCCACTCAAGCTGACGAAACCCAAGAATAATATATTTTGTTCTCACCTTTTTGATCTGACGATTTCTGGTTATCTAACAGGCTTTTCAACAAAACAAGATCTTGTTCTGATATTTTCAAACGCTGCAATAACTTTGCTCTTTCAACTTTTTGTGTGTCTTCTTGCTGTACGACAACTGCTTCAAGTTCATTTCGTTCACTATGTACACCATCTAGCTCTCTCTCTGCTACACCACATCTTTCAATCAACTTACCACGTTCTTTCTCAAGATTTTCATAAGCCTCTTTCAATGAGTTCAATTCCTCGACAAATTCCTTACATCTTGTTTCACAGTTTTTCAAAGTATCATGTTTTTGTTTCAATTTTTTCACAATTGCTTTCTTCTCTTTTTGCAAGGATTCAATCTCTTTGTTCTTATTATTAACTGCACTGACAATTTTGTCCCATTCCTGTTGTATGAAATCTGATTTAAAATTACTTTTATCGACATTCTGAAGTAGCTCTATGTTCTTCTTTTCTAACATAACAATTTCCTTTTGGTAGCTACCTATAGTGTTATTTAAACTTTCCAATTGCATTGCTAGTTGCATTTCATTCTTCTCCGCAGTATCTAGTTTCGCTTTCCATTCATCCAACTCTAACAACAATGTCACAATTTTGTTTTCCTTAACATTCAGCGTCTCTTCTTGTGATTGGATCTCTTTGTTTAATTGATCAATTTTCTTATTGGAAACTTGCAAAGTATAAGTTAATTCTGAGACAGAGTTATTGTTTTTTGCTATTATTTCATCTTTTAGTTCCAAATCAGATTTTGCTTTTTCTAAGACACTCTTATAGTCATCCATTACATTCTTCACTTCTTTTATTTCTTTCTCGTATTTTTGTCTTTCTTCATGCTGTACATCTTTTTCAACGGTTGCGGCAACTAATTTTAACTTCTCTTTTAATTTTTTTTCTTCAAGTAAAAGTTGTTGATATTGTGCGCTCTTTTGATTTACTTCATCTTGCAGTTTCATTTTTTCGTCATGCAAATTGGATTTTGTTATTTGAAGTTTTTCCTGCAGTTCATGAATCAATGTCTTTTGATGTTCGTTATTAGAAACCAAAGCAGTCATTCCATTCTCTACATTTTTATTCTCATCGTTTAATTTTTGTATTTCTTTTCTCAGAGTTTCCATTTGCAATAACAATTTTTCATTTTCATTTTTTAATGCATTGAAGTTGTTTTGTACAAGACTATAGTTCTGGCGAATTTCTTCTTTTTCGTTTTCGACTTTCATTACCTTTGCTTCAAATCTGTCTTTGCCTTCATCAGCTGTTTCAGAAAGCCTTTTAACTTCTTTACGGTGACTCGATTCAGCATTTGATAAAATTTGGTTTAAATTTTTAATTTCTTCCTGAAGATCTTCAACATTTTTATTTCTTGTTTCAAGGTTGGTGACATGACCTTTGATTACCTCTTTATAATGAATCTCGAGTACGTCTTTCTCATATTTTATGCGTTCTTCATAAATACTTTTACTGGTTTCTATTTTCGCAATCAATGTTTTAACCTGACTTGTTAGTTCATCTTTTTCTTTCTGATTACACGTAACAAACTTCTCTAGGAACTTTACTATATTTTCTTGATTAACATCAGTGATACAGTCAAGTTGTAACTTCTTTAAGTCTGGTACCATGACACTAAGGACATTGTCAAGTTGAGATTCAAACTTAAGAAGTTTTTCGCTTAACTCGTTAATCTCTTTTAGTTTGGAGTTAAGAAGGTCAGTATTCACAACTAATTTTTCTTCAACTGTTGTTTTGTCTTTTTCTATTTTATCAAATGCTAACTGGAGGTGATCAATTAATTTTTGTTGGTTATTCGATTCAGCTTGTCTAAAAATAGAATGCCCATTATCCAAAGAGTGAAAAAGGGGAATCTCTCATTTTTAATTCCATGTAATTGCTGAGGCTATAATTGTGAAATAGGACTGTTATATCATAAAAATAATTAGTAAGAAACAGCGGTAACTAATATAACTAACCTCAACTTCAGAAGCTCATCCCTTGAACTGATTGCTCTACGCAGCTTAACCTCCATATCTTTGAAAGATTTTTGGTATTTAGAATCTTGTTCAGCACACATCTCAGTGGTAATCTTTAATTTTCTTTGTAAATCCTCAACATGATTGTGAAAGGTTTTAACAACAGCTTCAACATTTGCATTTGCTGGAGTATAACTGTTAATAGGATTGTATGATGGAGAGGTAGTTATCATACTCACTGGAGCTTGTGTATTGTGGTTAAAAGTTGGCATAGATTTACTGTGCAAACTTTGATGCATATTTGAATGAGAGACATGAGGTAAGGTCTTTGTTACCGATACATCATAATTCAGATTAAATGCATCCCTGTAAAGAGTAAAAATTTCATTGTATTTCATTACAAATTATTTAGTTTAATTAAATAAAGTTGAGTAAAAAAAATTTGCTTTACGTGAAATGGGATTCAAGGTACCCAAAGCCATTGTTTGTACACTGATTGTCAAAGCATATAAAGTCAAGAATCATTTAGACACACAAAACTCAAAGGTTTAACATAAATTATGTAACTCAAAGAAAAAAAAAATGTCAAAGAAAATAATCATTATTAAAATGGAACACAACATGTGAAATAATGGTCAATCTGCAACCAATAATCATTATATTTTCCACAAGCAAAATCAGGACAGTAAACAAAAAAAAGACATTCCTAATTTAAATATACACAAAGCTGTTTATGACAGTTTTTGGCAATGCACTATTTACCGATATAAACTATAAGATTTGCCACTTTAATTTAAAATCCTAAAAGCTCCAAAATGTTAGGAAATCCTGATGGACAAAAATCATATTTTTCCACAGATTATTCCAGAGATTTGCATTTCATGCATGCCAGGGAAAAATAAACACAAGTTAATATATATGCTTTTTACCATCAACAACAAGATTTTATTGGTTAGCTTTGGCAAAACTGCATAATTCAAACTTCTAGCTCGTCAATGATTAAATAGAAATTGCTTAACAGAGAATGCAAAAATTTCAACATATATACTAAAGGAAAATAGGGAAATTGGGAACAATGCCTAAATATGAAACATAAATATTTTCATGATGGTGGACCAAATGGAACTATTAACTTACTCTGTAGAAAGGCTATTTTAAATAAGGATTACTTGGCCCCTCTTATTCCTATTTCATGTTTTCAGTCCTAATGTAAGATCAATTGTAAAGTTGAGCTAACGAAAAACAAAAACAATCATTTTATAAGCTAAGATATAGGTGAGTCCCCATTAACTCGAAACAATAAAAAAATATTTTCCGTTCCAAAAGAATTATGAATATCCAGTTTTAGTGAATCTGACAAAAACAAAGTAGACAGAGAAACTGTTTGTGATACTTGGGTTTCATTGCATTGTGTTTCTGACTTTTACAATTTTTGTGAAATGATGTTGGAATGAAACTGATACTAATGAATGTTAAAAATAGATATTAATACATACTGCATTGATGCTTCATGGGTATCAGGTGAATTTACTATAGCCTAAAAGAAAAATAAGATGAATTTCAGACTACTTAAAAAAAATAGTCTGTAACCCAGCTTAACAATCAATTCATCCAGTCGACAAACTAAATTTTTAATCAGTTTTATAGCAGCAAAATCATTGCTATATCACAGCTCTCTCAATTTAGCAAAAGGCACCTAGGCAAAATATTGCTAACGTAAATAAAAATTGCCTTGGCAAATAGTTTTTTACTGAGTCATTTCCTAGTGTTTATGATGCAAGTCAAATAAAGGCCTAACCAGCAGTAAAATGATGTCATGCCGTTGTTCGCATTCCATAACTAATTGCACAATATATTTGTGTGTAGTTCCATTTTTGTAAACAAGATTTACCTTCGTATTTACTTTGAGAATTGCCAATTGCAGAGGTAAATTGTGAGCTGATGTCACCCCACCTTATTAAACCTAAATTCATCCCTGCATAATTTTGTTGCATTGGGCAGGGCTCAGCAACCAAACGATTTTTTAAACGATTTCTTATTTTGCATAGCAGCAATTTACATATATACCTTATGATGTTCTATCTGCGTTCTTAAATCTTCAATTTGGTTAGATTTGTGCTCCAATTCCTTTTTCAGTTGTTCAAATTCTCCATCCTGCAAATAATTCAAAAGAATATTTATATACATACAGTAAATACAAATTCAAAATGCATTTTATACTAAAAGGCCAAGAAAAACTTATTATTTGTTTTGTGTGCTATAGCTTTGGAAATCTAAATGCACAAAAAGTTATTTTTAAATAATGATAAATAAATGAGTGTTTCGTATGCGATAAAAAAAAGAACTGTAAGGGGGATGTGCTTTAAAACAGAATTGTGTTTAACAAACTTTTGTAATTTATTCTTTCTCTCGCTAATGGAATATTTAATGGGGCATTTATTGAAAAACATTATTGAAAGGGGAAAACATTTATTCAAGGGGTGTCTAACATAAGGGGGCATTTATTCAATATGTTATGCCAGTATTATAATGATGTTTCCAAAATTAAGTAGAAATTAATAAGAAACAGTCTAAGCAACAACTAATAACAGTTTTAATTCTATTTGAATGGTTTGCTTATTTATTTTTATCCACATGCTTAGCAGTAATATTCAAAAAAGTTGTTGCTGAAAATAGTAATTTAAAAAAAAAATTGCACTAAAAACCAAACAACAACAACTAAAAAAACATTAATGTGCATCTTTATATAAATTAGAAAATTAAATCAATGTGTTCTAAAATAAATAGTAACAAAAAAATTACTTCAGCCATATTGCACTCCTCCTTTCCTCCCTGAACTTGTTTTTATCTAAACAAAAATAATGTGATCAATTTAATCAATTTTTTCTCTCTAAATGCATCAATCCACTGTGCAGGCAGAAATCTGTGAACATTTCTGACACTAAAATAATTGCTGTTTTTATAACAAGATTAATTACATAGTTGCAGTCACATGTTCTTTGAGTACATTATGTATATATACTTTTTTTTAGCAATTGTAATAATTTTCTTAACTTGATAAAGAACAGATGCCTATAGTAAATGCCAATGCAAAAATGAGAGCTATATATATACTTTGAAAAACAACAAGCATGTTGTTTAAATGTCAATATTGCTGTATTGTTTAGAAATTAAAATTAGTTTAAGAAATTAAATAGGGTCTAGTGGCCAATTTGCCGTTAACGGAGACGAAAACTGTTTGTCGACGGCCCCTAAAACTTGTGCCTTCCTCTGCATTTCGGAACCACTTTTATCATAATGCAAAGAGAAATGCGCCCATAAACCCGAAGTGGCCACAGAATTGTTAAAGCCGAAAGGGCTTATCGCGGAAAATGGAAACATTCAAAAAGGTCTATAAGCTACCCACATGAATTTCGTTTAAAAAATTAAAAAATCCTAGAAGTCACAGTTTATGTAGCTATATTTTGTTCTGCCTGCCACACGCAGTTGTGTTAGAGCCAGAAGAAGTGGTTACCACGGAAAATGTAAACATTCAAAAAGGTCTATAGGTAGGTAGTATCTAGTTAGCTAGATAGATGCTATGGTTTCTAGAATATTTCTTTATGGTACCTATAGTAGCATTTCCACACCCAAAATTTAACTTTTGATTATGTTGATGAAACATGGCTGACTGGAAAGAGCTCAATGAGAGAAAAAAAATGAGGGGTCACTCAACTCTCGAGAATAAGCGCTTCAAAAGTTATTCGCATTTGAATATCCTGGAAATCGGTCAAAATTTGACATTTAGGTATAGGAATTGTAGCTGGATATTTTGGAAACAGTGGCACCGTTTTAATTGTGCAATTGCATAGAAAATTGGTATATATTCAAATGGACATTATTTAAAATCTATTAATGGTAGAGCTTTGAAATTTTGGTCATAGTCAGATATATAAGTGGACTTCATGAAAATAATATTACGTTTCAAAATGGCTGACTCTCCTAGCAACAAGGCCAAATACCGTAGCAACAGGAAAAGACACATTTTTAGTGTTTTTAGATAGATGTTGTGTTTAACAGAACATTTTATTGTTTCTGAAAGTGAATTTCTCAATTGATATGAATCATTTAACTCTAATTTACAGAAGAAAAAAAATAGCGGTTGAGGTTTTGGTCCCTTGGGACCAAATATGGCAGCGATGTCATCACTGGTAAAGAGCAAAAATAATTTTTGCTTAAGATAGGAATGTTATATATGGGTGGAAAGGGAATTTCGAGTGGATCAAAAAATATATAAGAAACTTATCTTTTAAATCTATCAATACTGAGATATTAACCTTCTAAATTTGTGTAAAATGCAGACCAGTAATTTACTGACCACAAAGAAAAACGTTCGCAACTTCATCAAATTTGATGGTTTTGCTCTGCTATTTGGCAGAATGATTCATGTTCTTAATGTTTCTTCCCTGCTTTAATTGTAAACTCTTCATACATATCATGGATAAAATACAGACCAGTAATTTACAGACCAAGATTTAATATTGCACATTAAATATTGATTGTTTTCGGAATTCGGAATCAAGCTAAAAGCTAGGTTAATGTAAAATAATAATTTTATTGAGAAAACAAAGAAAAACTTATTCAAACTAACTCAAAAATATGCTCACATGGTACAATATATATTTCATAGCAACGAGGCTACCACCTTAGCAACCAAAAAAACTAAAGACTGTATAATTATTTTCTTACATCAGCTGAACATCAAGATTTCTACCTTTTGAACTTTTTACTGGATGAATATTTCTGTGATGTCTAAATTTTTCACTTTCAACTAAAAATCAAACAATTAGCATAATTCTACTTGTACCTTAGGCTGTAAACTGTTTTTGCATACTTATCGAAGATACGAAACCTTGCAAAATAAATAACAAATATCTATATACAAGGAAAAATTACACCAAACAATAAACTGAGTACCATTAGCATATATTAATAAACTAATTCAAATGTACATCATAAATAAAACAAAAATGTTAGAATAAGTATAATGTAATTTCTTATTTCAAAAGATGTTGGCAATAATGGTACTATATAACAAGACGAGAATAATAACTAGCCTGTTATTTTATTACAAAGATAATCTCAAGGAACCAGGCTGAACAGCTACAATACTTACTACAATAAGTTTCAGTAAAAAATAATTATTTGAGGAAACATCAAGGAACTTCAAAATTACTATTTATACAAAGCAGAGATAAAATATGTAGATTTTCTACATAGTATTATTTCATGGCAATTGCTTCAGCAACCTGAAATCAATCCACTACAATAAGGTAAAAAAAATATTTTTGCATATTTGTCCAAAATTCACAAACTTAACTACAGATACAGGTGTATTTAACATTTTGTTTACATGTAAATTAAATGTAAACGGATCAAAATATAAACAGAAAGTTAAAATGACTTCTTATTTTATTTCTTGTTTTAGAAGATATTGACAATGATGGTACCACATAACAAGAGAATATTAAGTAGCCTGTTGTATAATTATAAAGATAATTTCTAGCAAGGGAAGCAGGCTGAACACTTTGATATTACAAGACTTTTTTTCTATAAAAAATAATTATTTGAGGAAAATAAAGGAATTTTATTAGTATGCTAAATTTATATATATTTATAGAAGCAGTCACATAAGTACTTTATAGTAACATGGCAATCATCATTGAGATCAGACACCAATCAACTATCATTAGGTAAAATAAAAATTACAAAGATCTATTTTTGGCTGTTGCCCAAAATTTGCAAACTTATAACTCCTCTTAGGTTAAATGCAATCATTTTGAAACAAAAATATCTCGCATATATACATGCATGAAATTTCAAAACACTACTCTTTCCTTTTTTTGTCCACAGGCCCATCAACATCCACCTCCATCAATCCCTTCACTTTTCCTTCCACTACAACGCACTTACTTTGCCACTCTTCTACCAATAATACATCGTATTCTTCTTCAAATCCATCGTACTTTACACGAAACTCGCAAGCAATATTGGATTCGTCTTCATCTAAAACAGCAGTGACTAATCCTCTGTACCATGTTTCCATACCATCATCTATCATTTTGTGTCTAATATACCGACCAAGGAGTTTGGGTACTTTGCATTTTTTTCTTTTTTCCGCATTTTTTTTTCACTGACCAAAAATTTTGTTTCCTGCCAATTCTTTTTAACCTTTTCCAAGAGATTTTTCCTAACAGCATCCGATCTGACTGTGCAGCATATTCCTTTCTGAGCAACTCTCTCTTCTGGTGATTTGTTAGAACACTCAATTAATTTAAGAAGGTTTTCATATAAAATTTCACTACTGAACTGACAATACCTCTTTTCCACCGATTCTCCCATCTGCAAGAGCCTTTTTTCTAACACGGTCTGGTTTAAAACTACCTTTCTAAATAATATTTGTTTTTGCAACATATTTTTTCTATCCTTTTCTGATGTTATTCCATTAAAAATCTCTTGTAGTCGTTCAGCTGTCAAAATTAGCCCTCCAAATTCACTGATACTGATAGTTAAACTTTCCTTCTCACTTGTGAGGCGTTCTTCCCGTAATTCCTTTTCTAGCTTCTTTCTATCCATATCATCGATCTTATATTTGATGATATCACCTTTCCTTTTCCTGTACTTTTTCACAAAATCCCTTTTATTTGTTCTTGCGATCTTAACCAGCCTTTCAAGTTCCTCCCTGGGCTTGTTACACAGCCATTCTGATGTTCTGTTGTTAGTGAACATGATCAGACCACTTGCCGCTATGGTTGACAGAGTAGGCTTCATTGACAACAACCTGTCATATTGTGCAAAGTCCCGCTCAGATACCATATTAGTGCGCGGACAATTTTTGGTCTCATTTAGCACAATTTCATCAGGCTGGTAATATTTGCCACCTGGTAATTGATCCTTAAGCTGTGAGGCAACCATAAGGGAGCAGGTGCAACAAATCAACTCTAGACATTCCTGAGTTAGTACTTCGAATGTTACATCCTCTGTACACCTAAACAGCTCAACATAAATGTCATCCTTACTGATAAGGTGATCAGAAAATGGAGTCTCTTGATTTAGCATACAACTGGCATCCCTGCAACTCTTTTCTAGGAACTGATGGAAGGAGTGCCATTGGTCATTAAGCTGGAAAATATGACCAGGTTCTTCTATAAGTCTAAATAGTGGCCCACTTAACAACTTATTGAAGATACCAAGAGCACGTGCCGCAGCAAGTTGAACAGTGTTGTCAATATCCTGTTTGATTGATTGGTGGAGGAAGTTGGTACCTTCTAGAATGTTTACAAATTCTTTCAAATGGTACCTATGATAGTAAAAAGCACCACCCAACACAAATATGATGTTAAATCTGTGATGTAAGAAAGAAACCATGTAATTTTTTAAGCCTTTTTGGTCTAGGTAGGCATTCCATTCTTGAGCAACTCCATTTCTCTGATCTCCGTGAGTATATGTTACAAGCTTTGATAGCTCATAAAGAAGATCATATGATCTGGAGTTGGCAGAGTTCTTAAAACCGCCATGGACAGTACCTTCCTCTTCAACTACACGCTCCCACTCAAACAGGGCCTTCTCTGCATACACGCCAAGATTGTGAACAACGTGTAAACCACAGAACACATGGTGAATACGGCTGATCTTGGCTTTTTCCTCATCAGGTAAGGAACTGTAATTCTGAATAATAAAAGGGATAGCTTCAGAACGCCATTGTTGAAACATTTCAAGGAAAGTTGTGTTGACAACAGTTCTATCAGTCATCAGTGATTTAAAGGAAACTAATATCTCTCTCACATTGATGTTAACTACATTTTCCGGGACTACAAGAGAAGATAGTTCTGTAAGCAGATTTTTGAAAGTGTCCATGTAACTTGATGCTTCTCCTGAAAACATTTTTTCTACACCCAACGTATATGACCCACTTGACGTACTGACTTGAAAACTACCAATTTCCTCAAAATTATACTTTGTGCCATCCGTATGTAGCACATTATTTTCGCTATTTTTTATTGCCTCGTGCACATGCATTTTTGAAATAAGTTGTGCTTCAACCAT
>JASGCC010003077.1:0-25366 GCA_030067915.1 Hydractinia echinata | reverse complement strand
GCGGGCGTGCTAAAGAATGTGACTAGCAACTTTTCAACGCTCTCTGCCTGGCTTACTTGTGTGCAAAAGTAGCGACTTTGCAGCCTGCCGGCTGCAGAGTATTGACTATTTGACTCTTTTGTCCATATTTGGATAATGAGTAAAAAACTGCCTTAGTCTCAATATTTTTGTCCACGATTGTCTGAGAAAGTGGATTTTTGCGTTTTTTCTTCGTTTTTTGTGGTTTCCATAGGTTCTTATGCCCAGAATCGGTCAATATTGGACAAAATGAATCTTCTCAGACTGAGAAAGTGGATTTTTGCGTTTTTCTTCGTTTTGTGGTTTCCATAGGTTCTTATGCAGAGATCGGTCAATATGGACAAAATGAATCTTCTCAGACAATCGTGGTCACAATATGTTGGGACAAGAGAACGAATTTGAATTTCACCACAAGTAATTGCGTAGGCTCATTCTATATTAGATTCACACATCTTGAACTTGTGAAAGTTCACTTGTCAATGTTCAGAGTGGACTTAGGACTTCGGATCTTAGGTTATTTGGTAAATACGAAATTCATAAAATGTGCTAATTGTTGCTGACGTCAGCAAGACCATTAATCACGAATTTCGGGGCCTTCGTGGTCCCACGTGAATTATTTCGGTGTGCGGGCGTGCTAAAGAATGTGACTAGCAACTTTTCAACGCTCTCTGCCTGGCTTACTTGTGTGCAAAAGTAGCGACTTTGCAGCCTGCCGGCTGCAGAGTATTGACTATTTGACTCTTTTGTCCATATTTGGATAATGAGTAAAAAACTGCCTTAGTCTCAATATTTTTGTCCACGATTGTCTGAGAAAGTGGATTTTTGCGTTTTTCTTCGTTTTTTGTGGTTTCCATAGGTTCTTATGCCAGAATCGGTCAATATTGGACAAAATGAATCTTCTCAGACTGAGAATCGTGGTCCATATTCTTATGCAGATCGTCAGGACAAAATGAATTTCTCAGACAATCGTGGTCACAATATGTTGGGACAAGAGAACGGAATTTGGATTTCACCACACAAGTAATTGCGTAGGCTCATTCTATATTAGATTCACACAATCTTGAACTTGTGAAAGTTCACTTGTCATGTTCAGAGTGACTTAGGACTTCGGATTAGGTTATTTGGTAAATACGAATTCATAAAATGTGCTAATTGTTGCTGACGTCAGCAAGACCATTAATCACGAATTTCGGGGCTTCGTGGTCCCGACGTGAATTATTTCGGTGGGCGGACGTGCTAAAGAATGTGACTAGCAACTTTTCAACGCTCTCTGCTGGCTTACTTTGTGTGCAAAAAGTAGCGACTTTGCAGCCTGCCGCTGCAGAGTATTGACTATTTGACTCTTTGTCCATATTTGGGATAATGAGTTAAAAAACTGCCTTAGTCTCAATATTTTTGTCCACGATTGTCTGAGAAGAAGTGGATTTTTGCGTTTTTCTTCGTTTTTGTGTTTCCATAGGTTCTTATGCCCAGAATCGTCAATATTGGACAAAATGAATCTTCTCAGACAATCGTGGTCACAATATGTTGGGACAAGAGAACGAATTCGAATTTCGCCACCACAAGTAATTGCGTAGGCTCATTCTATATTAGATTCACACATCTTGAACTTGTGAAAGTTCACTTGTCAATGTTCAGAGTGACTTAGGACTTCGGATCTTAGGTTATTTGGTAAATACGAAATTCATAAAATGTGCTAATTGTTGCTCACGTCAAGCAAGACCATTAATCACGAATTTCGGGGCCTTCGTGGTCCCCAACGTGAATTATTTCGGTGTGCGGGCGTGCTAAAGAATGTGACTAGCAACTTTTCAACGCTCTCTGCCTGGCTTACTTGTGTGCAAAAGTAGCGACTTTGCAGCCTGCCGGCTGCAGAGTATTGACTATTTGACTCTTTTGTCCCATATTTGGATAATGAGTTAAAAACTGCCTTAGTCTCAATATTTTTGTCCCACGATTGTCTGAGAAAGTGGATTTTTGCGTTTTTCTTCCGTTTTTTGTGGTTTCCATAGGTTCTTATGCCCAGAAATCGGTCAATATTGGACAACAAATGAATCTTCTCAGACAATCGTGGTCACAATATGTTGGGACAAGAGAACGAATTTCGAATTTCGCCACCAAAGTAATTGCGTAGGCTCATTCTATATTAGATTCACACATCTTGAACTTGTGAAAGTTCACTTGTCAATGTTCAGAGTGGACTTAGGACTTCGGATCTTAGGTTATTTGGTAAATACCGAAATTCATAAAATGGTGCTAATTGTTGCTGACGTCAGCAAGACCATTAATCACGAATTTCGGGGCCTTCGTGGTCCCCGACGTGAATTATTTCGGTGTGCGGGCGTGCTAAAGAATGTGACTAGCAACTTTCAACGCTCTCTGCCTGGCTTACTTGTGTTGCAAAAGTAGCGACCTTTGCAGCCTGCCGGCTGCAGAGTATTGACTATTTGACTCTTTTGTCCATATTTGGATAATGAGTAAAAAACTGCCTTAGTCTCAATATTTTTGTCCACGATTGTCTGAAGAAAGTGGATTTTTGCGTTTTTTCTTCGTTTTTTGTGGTTTCCATAGGTTCTTATGCCCAGAATCGGTCAATATTGGACAAAATGAATCTTCTCAGACAATCGTGGTCACAATATGTTGGGACAAGAGAACGAATTTCGAATTTCGCCACCACAAGTCAATTGCGTAGGCTGATTCTATATTAGATTCACACATCTTGAACTTGTGAAAGTTCACTTGTCAATGTTCAGAGTGGACTTAGGACTTCGGATCTTAGGTTATTTGGCTAAATACGAAATTCATAAAATGTGTTAATTCTTGCTGACGTCAGCAAGACCATTAATCACAAATTTCGGGGCCTTCGTGGTCCCCGACGTGAATTATTTCGGTGTGCGGGTGTGCTAAAGAATGTGACTAGCAACTTTCAACCGCTCTCTGCCTGGCTTACTTGTGTGCAAAAGTAGCGACTTTGCAGCCTGCCGGCTCAGAGTATTGACTATTTGACTCTTTTGTCCATATTTGGATAATGAGTAAAAAACTGCCTTAGTCTCAATATTTTTAGTCCACTATTGTCTGAGAAAGTGGATTTTTGCGTTTTTTCTTCGTTTTTTGGTGGTTTCCATAGGTTCTTATGCCCAGAATCGGTCAATATTGGACAAAATGAATCTTCTCAGACAATCGCGGTCACAATATGTTGGGACAAGAGAACGAATTTCGAATTTCGCCAACCAACAAGTAATTGCGTAGGCCTCATTCTATATTAGATTCACACATCTTGACTTGTGAAAGTTCACTTGTCAATGTTCAGAGTGGACTTAGGACTTCGGATCTTAGGTTATTTGGTAAATACGAAATTCATAAAATGTGCTAATTGTTGCTGACGTCAGCAAGACCATTAATCACGAATTTCGGGGCCTTCGTGGTCCCCAACGTGAATTATTTCGGTGTGCGGGCGTGCTAAAGAATGTGATAGCAAATTTTCAACGCTCTCTGCCTGGCTTACTTGTGTGCAAAAGTAGCGACTTTGCAGCCTGCCGGCTGCAGAGTATTGATTATTTGACTCTTTTGTCCATATTTGGATAATGAGTAAAAAACTGCCTTAGTCTCAATATTTTTGTCCACGATTGTCTGAGAAAGTGGATTTTTGCGTTTTTCTTCGTTTTTTGTGGTTTCCATTGGTTCTTATGCCCAGAATCGGTCAATATTGGACAAAATGAATCTTCTCAGACAATCGTGGTCACAATATATTGGGACAAGAGAACGAATTTCGAATTTCGCCACCACAAGTCATTGCGTAGGCTGATTCTATATTAGATTCACACATCTTGAACTTGTGAAAGTTCACTTGTCAATGTTCAGAGTGGACTTAGGACTTCGGATCTTAGGTTATTTGCTAAATACGAAATTCATAAAAGGTGTTAATTCTTGCTGACATCAGCAAGACCATTAATCACAAATTTCGGGGCCTTCGTGGTCCCCGACGTGAATTATTTCGGTGTGCGGGTGTGCTAAAGAATGTGACTAGCAACTTTTCAACCCTCTCTGCCTGGCTTACTTGTGTGCAAAAGTAGCGACTTTGCAGCCTGCCGGCTTAAGAGTATTGACTATTTGACTCTTTTGTCCATATTTGGATAATGAGTAAAAACTGCCTTAGTCTCAATATTTTGTCCACGATTGTCTGAGAAAGTGGATTTTTGCGTTTTTCTTCCGTTTTTTTGTGGTTTCCATAGGTTCTTATGCCCAGAATCGGTCAATATTGGACAAAATGAATCTTCTCAGACAATCGCGGTCACAATATGTTGGGACAAGAGAACGAATTTCGAATTTCGCCACCACAAGTAATTGCGTAGGCTCATTCTATATTAGATTCACACATCTTGAACTTGTGAAAGTTCACTTGTCAATGTTCAGAGTGGACTTAGGACTTCGGATCTTAGGTTATTTGGTAAATACGAAATTCATAAAATGTGCTAATTGTTGCTGACGTCAGCAAGACCATTAATCACGAAATTTCGGGCCTTCGTGTCCCCAACGTGAATTATTTCGGTGTGCGGGCGTGCTAAAGAATGTGACTAGCAACTTTTCAACGCTCTCTGCCTGGCTTACTTGTGTGCAAAAGTAGCGACTTTGCAGCCTGCCGGCTGCAGAGTATTGACTATTTGACTCTTTTGTCCATATTTGGATAATGAGTTAAAAAACTGCCTTAGCCTCAATATTTTTGTCCACTATTGTCTGAGAAAGTGGATTTTTGCGTTTTTCTTCGTTTTTTGTGGTTTCCATAGGTTCTTATGCCAGAATCGGTCAATATTGGACAAAATCAATCTTCTCAGACAATCGTGGCACAATATATTGGGACAAGAGAACGAATTTCGAATTTCGCCACCACAAGTAATTGCGTAGGCTGATTCTATATTAGATTCACACATCTTGAAACTTGTGAAAGTTCACTTGTCAATGTTCAGAGTGGACTTAGGACTTCGGATCTTAGGTTATTTGCTAAATACGAAATTCATAAAATGTGTTAATTCTTGCTGACGTCAGCAAGACCATTAATCACAAATTTCGGGGCCTTCGTGGTCCCCGACGTGAATTATTTCGGTGTGCGGGTGTGCTAAAGAATGTGACTAGCAACTTTTCAACGCTCTCTGCCTGGCTTACTTGTGTGCAAAAAGTAGCGACTTTGCAGGCCTGCCGGTTAAGAGTATTGACTATTTGACTCTTTTGTCCATATTTGGATAATGAGTAAAACTGCCTTAGTCTCAATATTTTAGTCCAGTATTGTCTGAGAAAGTGGATTTTTGCGTTTTGTTCTTCGTTTTTTGTGGTTTCCATAGGTTCTTATGCCAGAATCGGTCAATATTGGACAAAATGAATTTCTTCAGATCTGAGAAAGTGGATTTTTTGCGTTTTTTCTTCGTTTTTTGTGGTTTCCAATAGGTTTCTTATGCAGAGAATCGGTCAATAATGGACAAATGAATCTTCTCAGACAATCGTGGTCACAATATGTTGGGACAAGAGAACGAATTTCGAATTTCGACACCACAAGTAATTGCGTAGGCTCATTCTATATTAGATTCACACATCTTGAACTTGTGAAAGTTCACTTGTCAATGTTCAGATTGGAACTTACGACTTCGGATCTTAGGTTATTTGGTAAAATACGAAATTCATAAAATGTGCTAATTCTCGCTGACGTCAGCAAGACCATATCACGAATTTCGGGGCCTTCGTGGTTCCCGACGTGAATTATTTCGGTGTGCGGGCGTGCTAAAGAATGTGACTAGCAAATTTTCAACGCTCTCTGCCTGGCTTACTTGTGTACAAATGTAGCGACTTTGCAGCCTGCCGGCTGCAGAGTGTTGACTATTTGACTCTTTTGTCCATATTTGGATAATGAGTAAAAAACTGCCTTAGTCTCAATATTTTTGTCCACTATTGATCCTGGTCACAATATGTTGGGACAAGAGAACAAATTTCGAATTTCGCCACCGCAAGTAATTGCGTAGGCTCATTCTATATTAGATACACACATCTTGAACTTGTGAAAGTTCACTTGTCAATGTTCAGAGTGGACTTAGGACTTCGGACCTTAGTTTATTTGCTAAATACGAAATTCATAAAATGTGCTAATTGTTGCTGACGTCAGCAAGGCCATTAATCACGAATTTCGGGGCCTTCGTGGTCCCGGACGTGAATTATTTCAGTGTGCGGCGTGCCAAAGAATGCGACTAGCAACTTTTCAACGCTCTTCTGCCTGGCTTACTTGTGTGCAAAAGTAGCGACATTGCAGCCTGCCGGCTGCAGAGTATTGACTATTTGACTCTTTTGTCCATATTTGGTTAATGAGCAAAAAACTGCCTTAGTCTCAATATTTTTGTCCACGATTGTCTGAGAAAGTGGATTTTTGCGTTTTTTCTTCGTTTTTGTGGCTTCCATAGGTTCTTATGCCCAGAATCGGTCAATATTGGACAAAAATGAATCTTCTCAGACCTGAGAAAAGGTGGATTTTTGTGCTTTTCTTCGTTTTTTGTGGTTTCCATAGGTTCTTATGCCCAGAATCGGTCAATAATGGACAAAATGAATCTTCTCAGACAATCGTGGTCACCAAATGTTGGCAGCAAGAGAACGAATTTCGAATTTCGCCCACCACAAGTAATTGCGTAGGCTCATTCTATATTAGAGTTCACACATCTTGAACTTGTGAAAGTTCACTTGTCAATGTTCAGAGTGGACTTAGGACTTCGGATCTTAGGTTATTTGCTAAATACGAAATTCATAAAAATGTGCTAATTCAAGGCCATTAATCACGAATTTCGGGGCCTTCGTGGTCCCCGACGTGAATTATTTCAGTGTGCGGGCGTGCCAAAGAAATGTGACTAGCAACTTTTCAACGCTCTCTGCCTGGCTTACTTGTGTGCAAAAGTAGCGACTTTGCAGCCTGCCGGCTGCAAGAGTATTGACTATTTGACTCTTTTGTCCATATTTGGTTAATGAGTAAAAAACTGCCTTAGTCTCAATATTTTTGTCCACGATTGTCTGAGAAAGTGGATTTTTGCGTTTTTCTTTGTTTTTTGTGGTTTCCATAGGTTCTTATGCCCAGAATCGGTCAATATTGGACAAAATGAATCTTCTCAGACAATCGTGGTCACAATATGTTGGCACAAGAGAACGAATTTCGAATTTCGCCACCACAAGTAATTGCGTAGGCTCATTCTATAATAGATTCACAACATCTTGAACTTGTGAAAGTTCGCTTGTCAATGTTCAGAGTGGACTTAGGACTTCGGATCTTAGGTTATTTGCTAAAATACGAAATTCATAAAAATGTGCTAATTGTTGCTGACGTCAGCAAGGCCATTAATCACGAATTTCGGGGCCTTCGCGGTCCCCGACGTGAATTATTTCAGTTTGCGGGCGTGCTAAAGAATGTGACTAGCAACTTTTCAACGCTCTTCTGCCTGGCTTACTTGTGTGCAAAAGTAGCGACTTTGCAGCCTGCGGCTGCAGAGTATTGACTATTTGACTCTTTTGTCCATATTTGGTAATGAGGCAAAAAACTGCCTTAGTCTCAATATTTTGTCCACGATTGTCTGAGGAAGTGGATTTTTGCGTTTTTCTTTGTTTTTTGTGGTTCCATAGGTTCTTATGCCCAGAATCGTCAATGTTGACAAAATGAATCTTCTCAGACTGAGAAAGTGGATTTTTGCGTATTTTTTCGTTTTATGTGGTTTCCATAGGTTCTTATGCAGAGAATCGGTCAATAATGGACAAAATGAATCTTCTCAGACAATCGTGGTCACAATATGTTGGGACAAGAGAACGAATTTCGAATTTCGCCACCACAAGTAATTGCGTAGGCTGATTCTATATTAGATTCACACATCTTGAACTTGTGAAAGTTCACTTGTCAATGTTCAGAGTGGACTTAGGACTTTGGATCTTAGGTTATTTGGTAAATACGATATTCATAAAATGTGCTAATTGTTGCTGACGTCAGCAAGACCATTAATCACGAACTTCGGGGCCTTCGTGGTCCCCAACGTGAATTATTTCGGTGTGCGGGTGTGCTAAAGAATGTGACTAGCAACTTTTCAACGCTCTTTGCCTGGCTTACTTGTGTGCAAAATTAGCGACTTTGCAGCCTGCCGGCTGCAGAGTATTGACTATTTGACTCTTTTGTCCATATTTGGATAATGAGTAAAAAAACTGCCTTAGTCTCAATATTTTTGTCCACGATTGTCTGAGAAAGTGGATTTTGCGTTTTTCTTCGTTTTTTTGTGGTTTACATAGGTTCTTATGCCCAGAATCGGTCATGTTGGACAAAATGAATCTTCTCAGACTGAGAAAGTGGATTTTTGCGTATTTCTTCGTTTTATGTGGTTTCCATAGGTTCTTATGAAGAGAATCGGTCAATAATGGACAAAATGAATCTTCTCAGACAATCGTGGTCACAATATGTTGGGACAAGAGAACGAATTTTGAATTTCACCACCACAAGTAATTGCGTAGGCTCATTCTATATTAGATTCACACATCTTGAACTTGTGAAAGTTCACTTGTCAATGTTCAGAGTGGACTTAGGACTTCGGATCTTAGGTTATTTTGTAAATACGAAATTCATAAAATGTGCTAATTCTCGCTGACGTCAGCAAGACCATTAATCACGAATTTCGGGGCCTTCGTGGTTCCCGACGTGAATTATTTCGGTGTGCGGGCGTGCTAAAGAATGTGACTACCAAATTTTCAACGCTCTCTGCCTGGCTTACTTGTGTACAAAAGTAGCGACTTTGCAGCCTGCCGGCTGCAGAGTATTGTCTATTTGACTCTTTTGTCCATATTTGGATAATGAGTAAAAAACTGCCTTAGTCTCAATATTTTTGTCCACTATTGATCCTGGTCACAATATGTTGGGACAAGAGAACGAATTTCGAATTTCGCCACCACAAGTAATTGCGTAGGCTCATTCTATATTAGATTCACACATCTTGAACTTGTGAAAGTTCACTTGTCAATGTTCAGAGTGGACTTAGGACTTCGGACCTTAGTTTATTTGCTAAATACGAAATTCATAAAATGTGCTAATTGTTGCTGACGTCAGCAAGGCCATTAATCACGAATTTCGGGGCCTTCGTGGTCCCGGACGTGAATTACTTCAGTGTGCGGCGTGCCAAAGAATGTGACTAGCAACTTTTCAACGCTCTTCTGCCTGGCTTACTTGTGTGCAAAAGTAGCGACTTTGCAGCCTGCCGGCTGCAGAGTATTGACTATTTGACTCTTTTGTCCATATTTGGTTAATGAGCAAAAAACTGCCTTAGTCTCAATATTTTTGTCCACGATTGTCTGAGAAAGTGGATTTTTGCGTTTTTCTTCGTTTTTTGTGGTTTCCATAGGTTCTTATGCCCAGAATCGGTCAATATTGGACAAAATGAATCTTCTCAGACTGAGAAAGTGGATTTTTGCGCTTTTCTTCGTTTTTTGTGGTTTCCATAGGTTCTTATGCCCAGAATCGGTCAATAATGGACAAAATGAATCTTCTCAGACAATCGTGGTCACCATATATTGGCACAAGAAAACGAATTTCGAATTTCGCCACCACAAGTAATTGCGTAGGCTCATTCTATATTAGAGTCACACATCTTGAACTTGTGAAAGTTCACTTGTCAATGTTCAGAGTGGACTTAGGACTTCGGATCTTAGGTTATTTGCTAAATACGAAATTCATAAAATGTGCTAATTGTTGCTGACGTCAACAAGGCCATTAATCACGAATTTCGGGGCCTTCGTGGTCCCCGACGTGAATTATTTCAGTGTGCGGGCGTGCCAAAGAATGTGACTAGCAACTTTTCAACGCTCTTCTGCCTGGCCTACTTGTGTGCAAAAGTAGCGACTTTGCAGCCTGCCGGCTGCAGAGTATTGACTATTTGACTCTTTGTCCATATTTGGTTAATGAGCAAAAACTGCCTTAGTCTCAATATTTTTGTCCACGATTGTCTGAGAAAGTGGATTTTTGCGTTTTTCTTTGTTTTTTGTGGTTTCCATAGGTTCTTATGCCCATAATCGGTCAATATTGGACAAAATGAATCTTCTCAGACAATCGTGGTCACAATATGTTGGCACAAGAGAACGAATTTCGAATTTCGCCACCACAAGTAATTGCGTAGGCTCATTCTATATTAGATTAACACATCTTGAACTTGTGAAAGTTCGCTTGTCAATGTTCAGAGTGGACTTAGGACTTCGGATCTTAGGTTATTTGCTAAATACGAAATTCATAAAATGTGCTAATTGTTGCTGACGTCAGCAAGGCCATTAATCACGAATTTCGGGGCCTTCGTGGTCCCCGACGTGAATTATTTCAGTGTGCGGGCGTGCCAAAGAATGTGACTAGCAACTTTTCAACGCTCTTCTGCCTGGCTTACTTGTGTGCAAAAGTAGCGACTTTGCAGCCTGCCGGCTGCAGAGTATTGACTATTTGACTCTTTTGTCCATATTTGGTTAATGAGCAAAAAACTGCCTTAGTCTCAATATTTTTGTCCACGATTGTCTGAGAAAGTGGATTTTTGCGTTTTTCTTTGTTTTTTGTGGTTTCCATAGGTTCTTATGCCCAGAATCGGTCAATATTGGACAAAATGAATCTTCTCAGACAATCGTGGTCACAATATGTTGGGACAAGAGAACGAATTTCGAATTTCGCCACCACAAGTAATTGCGTAGGCTCATTCTATATTAGATTCACACATCTTGAACTTGTGAAAGTTCACTTGTCAATGTTCAGAGTGGACTTAGGACTTCGGATCTTAGGTTATTTGGTAAATACGAAATTCATAAAATGTGCTAATTGTTGCTGACGTCAGCAAGACCATTAATCACGAATTTCGTGGCCTTCGTGGTCCCCAACGTGAATTATTTCGGTGAGCGGGCGTGCTAAAGAATGTGACTAGCGACTTTTCAACGCTCTCTGCCTGGCTTACTTGTGTGCAAAAAGTAGCGACTTTGCAGCCTGACGGCTGCAGAGTATTGACTATTTGACTCTTTTGTCCATATTTGGTTAATGAGCAAAAAACTGCCTTAGTCTCAATATTTTTGTCCACGATTGTCTGAGAAAGTGGATTTTTGCGTTTTTCTTCGTTTTTTGTGGTTTCCATAGGTTCTTATGCCCAGAATCGGTCAATATTGGACAAAATGAATCTTCTCAGACTGAGAAAGTGGATTTTTGCGCTTTTTCTTCGTTTTTTGTGGTTTCCATAGGTTCTTATGCCCAGAATCGGTCAATAATGGACAAAATGAATCTTCTCAGACAATCGTGGTCACCATATGTTGGCACAAGAGAACGAATTTCGAATTTCGCCACCACAAGTAATTGCGTAGGCTCATTCTATATTAGATTCACACATCTTGAACTTGTGAAAGTTCACTTGTCAATGTTCAGAGTGGACTTAGGACTTCGGATCTTAGGTTATTTGCTAAATACGAAATTCATAAAATGTGCTAATTGTTGCTGACGTCAGCAAGGCCATTAATCACGAATTTCGGGGCCTTCGTGGTCCCCGACGTGAATTATTTCAGTGTGCGGGCGTGCCAAAGAATGTGACTAGCAACTTTTCAACGCTCTTCTGCCTGGCCTACTTGTGTGCAAATGTAGCGACTTTGCAGCCTGCCGGCTGCAGAGTATTGACTATTTGACTCTTTTGTCCATATTTGGTTAATGAGCAAAAAACTGCCTTAGTCTCAATATTTTTGTCCACGATTGTCTGAGAAAGTGGATTTTTGCGTTTTTCTTTGTTTTTTGTGGTTTCCATAGGTTCTTATGCCCATAATCGGTCAATATTGGACAAAATGAATCTTCTCAGACAATCGTGGTCACAATATGTTGGCACAAGAGAACGAATTTCGAATTTCGCCACCACAAGTAATTGCGTAGGCTCATTCTATATTAGATTCACACATCTTGAACTTGTGAAAGTTCGCTTGTCAATGTTCAGAGTGGACTTAGGACTTCGGATCTTAGGTTATTTGCTAAATACGAAATTCATAAAATGTGCTAATTGTTGCTGACGTCAGCAAGGCCATTAATCACGAATTTCGGGGCCTTCGTGGTCCCCGACGTGAATTATTTCAGTGTGCGGGCGTGCCAAAGAATGTGACTAGCAACTTTTCAACGCTCTTCTGCCTGGCTTACTTGTGTGCAAAAGTAGCGACTTTGCAGCCTGCCGACTGCTGAGTATTACCTATTTGACTCTTTTGTCCATATTTGGTTAATGAGCAAAAAACTGCCTTAGTCTCAATATTTTTGTCCACGATTGTCTGAGAAAGTGGATTTTTGCGTTTTTCTTTGTTTTTTGTGGTTTCCATAAGTTCTTATGCAGAGAATCGGACAATAATGGACAAAATGAATCTTCTCAGACAATCGTGGTCACAATATGTTGGGACAAGAGAGCGAATTTTGAATTTCACCACCACAAGTAATTGCGTCGGCTCATTCTATATTAGATTCACACATCTTGAACTTGTGAAAGTTCACTTGTCAATGTTCAGAGTGGACTTAGGACTTCGGATCTTAGGTTATTTGGTAAATACGAAATTCATAAAATGTGCTAATTGTTGCTGACGTCAGCAAGACCATTAATCACGAATTTCGGGGCCTTCGTGGTCCCCAACGTGAATTATTTCCGTGTGCGGGCGTGCTAAAGAATGTGACTAGCAACTTTTCAACGCTCTCTGCCTGGCTTACTTGTGTGCAAAAGTAGCGACTTTGCAGCCTGCCGGCTGCAGAGTATTGACTATTTGACTCTTTTGTCCATATTTGGATAATGAGTAAAAAACTGCCTTAGTCTCAATATTTTTGTCTACGATTGTCTGAGAAAGTGGATTTTTGCGTTTTTCTTCGTTTTTTGTGGTTTCCATAGGTTCTTATGCCCAGAATCGGTCAATATTGGACAAAATGAATCTTCTCAGACAGAGAAAGTGGATTTTTGCGTTTTTCTTCGTTTTTTGTGGTTTCCATAGATTCTTATGCCCAGAATCGGTCAATGTTGGACAAAATGAATCTTCTCAGACTGAGAAAGTGGATTTTTGCGTATTTCTTCGTTTTATGTGGTTTCCATAGGTTCTTATGCAGAGAATCGGTCAATAATGGACAAAATGAATCTTCTCAGACAATCGTGGTCACAATATGTTGGGACAAGAGAGGCGAATTTTGAATTTCACCACCACAAGTAATTGCGTAGGCTCATTCTATATTAGATTCACACATCTTGAACTTGTGAAAGTTCACTTGTCAATGTTCAGAGTGGACTTAGGACTTTGGATCTTAGGTTATTTGGTAAATACGAAATTCATAAAATGTGCTAATTGTTGCTGACGTCAGCAAGACCATTAATCACGAACTTCGGGGCCTTCGTGGTCCCCAACGTGAATTATTTCGGTGTGCGGGTGTGCTAAAGAATGTGACTAGGCAACTTTTCAACGCTCTCTGCCTGGCTAACTTGTGTGCAAAAGTAGCGACTTTGCAGCCTGCCGGCTGCAGAGTATGGACTATTTGACTCTTTTGTCCATATTTGGATAATGAGTAAAAAAACTGCCTTAGTCTCAATATTTTGTCCACGATTGTCTGAGAAAGGGGATTTTTGCGTTTTTCTTCGTTTTTGTGGTTTACATAGGTTCTTATGCCCAGAATCGGTCAATATTGGACAAAATGAATCTTCTCAGACAGAGAAAGTGGATTTTTGCGTTTTTCTTTCGTTTTTTGTGCTTTCCATAGATTCTTATGCCCAGAATCGGTCAATGTTGGACAAAATGAATCTTCTCGACTGAGAAAGTGGATTTTTGCGTATTTCTTCGTTTTATGTGGTTTCCCATAGGTTCTTATGCCCATAATCGGTCAATATTGGACAAAATGAATCTTCTCAGACAGAGAAAGTGGATTTTTGCGTTTTTCTTCGTTTTTTGTGGTTTCCATAGATTCTTATGCCCAGAATCGGTCAATGTTGAACAAAATGAATCTTCTCAGACTGAGAAAGTGGATTTTTGCGTATTTCTTTCGTTTTATGTGGTTTCCATAGGTTCTTATGCAGAGAATCGGTCAATAATGGACAAAATGAATCTTCTCAGACAATCGTGGTCACAATATGTTGGGACAAGAGAGCGAACTTTGAATTTCACCACCACAAGTAATTGCGTAGGCTCATTCTATATTAGATTCACACATCTTGAACTTGTGAAAGTTCACTTGTCAATGTTCAGAGTGGACTTAGGACTTTGGATCTTAGGTTTATTTGGTAAATACGAAATTCATAAAAATGTGCTAAATTGTTGCTGACGTCAGCAAGACCATTAATCACGAAACTTCGGGGCCTTTGTGGTCCCCAACGTGAATTATTTCGGTGTGCGGGTGTGCTAAAGAATGTGACTAGCACTTTTCAACGCTCTCTGCCTGGCTTACTTGTGTGCAAAAGTAGCGACTTTGCAGCCTGCCGGCTGCAGAGTTATGGAACTATTTGACTCTTTTGTCCATATTTGGATAATGAAGTAAAAAAACTGCCTTAAGTCTCAATATTTTGTCCACGATTGTCTGAGAAAGGGGAATTTTTGCGTTTTCTTTGTTTTTTGTGGTTTACATAGGTTCTTATGCCCAGAATCGGTCAATATTGGACAAATGAATCTTCTCAAACAATCGTTGGTCACAATATGTTGGTACAAGAGAACGAATTTTCGAATTTCGCCACCACAAGTAATTGCGTAGGCTGATTCTATATTAGATTCACACATCTTGAACTGGTGAAAGTTTCACTTGTCAATGTCCAGAGTGGACTTAGGACTTCGGATCTTAGGTTATATGCTAAATACGAAATTCATAAAATGTGTTAATTCTTGCTGACGTCAGCAAGACCATTAATCACAAATTTCGGGGCCTTCGTGGTCCCCGACGTGAATTATTTCGGTGTGCGGGTGTGCTAAAGAATGTGACTAGCAACTTTTCAACGCTCTCTGCCTGGCTTACTTGTGTGCAAAAGTAGCGACTTTGCAGCCTGCCGGCCGCAGAGTATTGACTATTTGACTCTTTTGTCCATATTTGGATAATGAGTCAAAAAACTGCCTTAGTCTCAATATTTTAGTCCACTATTGTCTGAGAAAGTGGATTTTTGCGTTTTTTCTTCGTTTTTGTGGTTTCCATAGGTTCTTATGCCCAGAATCGGTCAATGTTGGACAAAATGAATCTTCTCAGACAGAGAAAGTGGATTTTTGCGTTTTTCTTTGTTTTTATGCTTTCCATAGATTCTTATGCCCAGAATCGGTCAATGTTGGACAAAATGAATCTTCTCAGACTTGAGAAAGTGGATTTTTGCGTATTTCTTCGCTTTATGTGGTTTCCATAGGCTTCTATGCCCATAATCGGTCAATATTGGACAAAATTGAATCTTCTCAGACAATCGTGGTCACAATATGTTGGTGACAAGAGAAGTAATTTCGGATTTCACCACCACAAGTAATTGCGTAGGCTCATTCTATATTAGATTCATACATCTTGAACTTTGTGAAAGTTCACTTGTCATGTTCAGAGTGGACGTTAGGACTTCGGATCTTAGGTTATTTGGTAAATACGAAATTCATAAAATGTGCTAATTGTTGCTGACGTCAGCAAGACCATTATCACGAATTTCGTGGCCTTCGTGGTCCCCACGTGAATTATTTCGGTGTGCGGGCGTTGCTAAAGAATGTGACTAGCAACTTTTCAACGCTCTCTGCCTGGCTTACTTGTGTGCAAAAGTAGCGACTTTGCAGCCTGCCGGCTGCAGAGTATTGACTATTTGACTCTTTTGTCCATATTTGGATAATGAGTTAAAAACTGCCTTAGTCTCAATATTTTTGTCCACTATTGTCTGAGAAAGTGGATTTTTGCGTTTTTCTTCGTTTTTTGTGGTTTCCATAGGTTCTTATGCCAGAATCGGTCAATATTGGACAAAATGAATCTTCTCAGACAATCGTGGTCACAATATGTTGGGACAAGAGAACGAATTTCGAATTTCGCCACCACAAGTAATTGCGTAGGCTGATTCTATATTAGATTCACACATCTTGAACTTGTGAAAGTTCACTTGTCAATGTTCAGAGTGGACTTAGGACTTCGGATCTTAGGTTATTTGGTAAATACGAAATTCATAAAATGTGCTAATTCTTGCTGACGTCAGCAAGACCATTAATCACGAATTTCGGGGCCTTCGTGGTCCCCAACGTGAATTATTTCCGTGTGCGGGCGTGCCAAAGAATGTGGCTAGCATCTTTTCAACGCTCTCTGCCTGGCTTACTTGTGTGCAAAAGTAGCGACTTTGCAGCCTGCCGGCTGCAGAGTATTGACTATTTGACTCTTTTGTCCATATTTGGATAATGAGTAAAAAACTGCCCTTAGTCTCAATATTTTTGTCTACGATTGTCTGAGAAAGTGGTATTTTACGTTTTTCTTCGTTTTTTTGTGGTTTCCATAGGTTCTTATGCCCAGAATCGGTCAATATTGGACAAAATGAATCTTCTCAGACAGAGAAAGTGGATTTTTGCGTTTTTTCTTCGTTTTTTTGTGGTTTCCATAGATGTCTTATGCCCAGAATCGGTTCAATGTTGGACAAAATGAATCTTCTCAGACTGAGAAAGTGGATTTTTGCGTATTTCTTCGTTTTTTGTGGTTTCCATAGGTTCTTATGCCCAGAATCGGTCAATAATGGACAAAATGAATCTTCTCAGACAATCGTGGTCACAATATGTTGGGACAAGAGAGCGAATTTTGAATTTCACCACCACAAGTAATTGCGTAGGCTCATTCTATATTAGATTCACACATCTTGAACTTGTGAAAGATTGTTGCTGACGTCAGCAAGACCATTAATCACGAACTTCGGGGCCTTCGTGGTCCCCAACGTGAATTATTTCGGTGTGCGGGTGTGCTAAAGAATGTGACTAGCAACTTTTCAACGCTCTCTGCCTGGCTTACTTGTGTGCAAAAGTAGCGACTTTGCAGCCTGCCGGCTGCAGAGTATTGACTATTTGACTATTTTGTCCATATTTGGATAATGAGTAAAAAACTGCCTTAGTCTCAATATTTTAGTCCACGATTGTCTGAGAAAGGGATTTTTGCGTTTTCTTCGTTTTTTGTGGTTTACATAAGTTCTTATGCCCAAATCGGTCAATATTGGACAAAATGAATCTTCTCAGACAGAGAAAGTGGATTTTTGCGTTTTCTCGTTTTTTTGTGCTTTCCATAGATTCTTATGCCCAGAATCGGTCAATGTGGACAAAATGAATCTTCTCAGACTGAGAAAGTGGATTTTTGCGTATTTTCTTCGTTTTATGTGGTTTCCATAGGTTCTTATGCCCATAATCGGTCAATATTGGACAAAATGAATCTTCTCAGACAGAGAAAGTGGATTTTTTGCGTTTTTCTTCGTTTTTTGTGGTTTCATAGATTCTTATGCCCAGAATCGGTCAAGTTGAACAAAATGAATCTTCTCAGACTGGAGAAAGTGGATTTTTTGGCGTATTTCTTCGTTTTATGTGGTTTCCATAGGTTCTTATGCAGAGAATCGGTCAATAATGGACAAAATGAATCTTCTCAGACAATCGTTGGTCACAATATGTTGGGACAAGAGAGCGAATTTTGAATTTCACCACCACAAGTAATTGCGTAGGCTCATTCTATATTAGATTCACACATCTTGAACTTGTGAAAGTTCACTTGTCAATGTTCAGAGTGGACTTAGGACTTTGGATCTTAGGTTATTTGGTAAATACGGAATTCATAAAATGTGCTAATTGTTGCTGACGTCAGCAAGACCATTAATCACGAACTTCGGGGCCTTCGTGGTCCCAACGTGAATTATTTCGGTGTGCGGGTGTGCTAAAGAATGTGACTAGCAACTTTTCAACGCTCTCTGCCTGGCTTACTTGTGTGCAAAAGTAGCGACTTTGCAGCCTGCCGGCTGCAGAGTATGGACTATTTGACTCTTTTGTCCATATTTGGATAATGAGTAAAAAACTGCCTTAGTCTCAATATTTTGTCCACGATTGTCTGAGAAAGTGGATTTTTGCGTTTTTCTTCGTTTTTTGTGGTTTCCATAGGTTCTTATGCCCAGAATCGGTCAATATTGGACAAAATGAATCTTCTTCAGACAATCGTGGTCACAATATGTTGGTACAAGAGAACGAATTTCGAATTTCGCCACCACAAGTAATTGCGTAGGCTGATTCTATATTAGATTCACACATCTTGAACTTGTGAAAGTTCACTTGTCAATGTTCCAGAGTGGACTTAGGACTTCGGATCTTAGGTTATATGCTAAATACGAAATTCATAAAATGTGTTAATTCTTGCTGACGTCAGCAAGACCATTAATCACAAATTTCGGGGCCTTCGTGGTCCCCGACGTGAATTATTTCGGTGTGCGGGTGTGCTAAAGAATGTGACTAGCAACTTTTCAACGCTCTCTGCCTGGCTTACTTGTGTGCAAAAGTAAGCGACTTTGCAGCCTGCCGGCTGCAGAGTATTGACTATTTGACTCTTTTGTCCATATTTGGATAATGAGTAAAAAACTGCCTTAGTCTCAATATTTTAGTCCACTATTGTCCTGAGAAAGTGGATTTTTGCGTTTTTCTTCGTTTTTTGTGGTTTCCATAGGTTCTTATGCCTAGAATCGGTCAATATTGGACAAAATGAATCTTCTCAGACAGAGAAAGTGGATTTTTGCGTTTTTCTTCGTTTTTTATGCTTTCCATAGATTCTTATGCCCAGAATCGGTCAATGTTGGACAAAATGAATCTTCTCAGACTGAGAAAGTGGATTTTTGCGTATTTCTTCGTTTTATGTGGTTTCCATAGGTTCTTATGCCCATAATCGGTCAATATTGGACAAAATGAATCTTCTCAGACAATCGTGGTCACAATATGTTTGTGACAAGAGAAGGAATTTCGGATTTCACCACCACAAGTAATTGCGTAGGCTCATTCTATATTAGATTCATACATCTTGAACTTGTGAAAGTTCACTTGTCAATGTTCAGAGTGGACGTAGGACTTCGGATCTTAGGTTATTTGGTAAATACGAAATTCATAAAATGTGCTAATTCTTGCTGACGTCAGCAAGACCATTAATCACGAATTTCGGGGCCTTCGTGGTCCCCAACGTGAATTATTTCCGTGTGCGGGCGTGCCAAAGAATGTGACTAGCATCTTTTCAACGCTCTCTGCCTGGCTTACTTGTGTGCAAAAGTAGCGACTTTGCAGCCGCCGGCTGCCAGAGTATTGACTATTTGACTCTTTTTGTCCATATTTTGGATAATGACGTAAAAAACTGCCTTAGTCTCAATATTTTTGTCTACGATTGTCTGAGAAAGTGGATTTTTACGTTTTTCTTCGTTTTTTGTGGTTTCCATAGGTTCTTATGCCCAGAATCGGTCAATATTGGACAAAATGAATCTTCTCAGACAGAGAAAGTGGATTTTTGCGTTTTTCTTCGTTTTTTGTGGTTTCCATAGATTCTTATGCCCAGAATCGGTCAATGTTGGACAAAATGAATCTTCTCAGACTGAGAAAGTGGATTTTGCGTATTTCTTTCGTTTTTTGTGGTTTCCATAGGTTCTTATGCCCAGAATCGGTCAATAATGGACAAAATGAATCTTCTCAGACAATCGTGGTCACAATATGTTGGGACAAGAGAGCGAATTTTGAATTTCACCACCACAAGTAATTGCGTAGGCTCATTCTATATTAGATTCACACATCTTGAACTTGTGAAAGTTCACTTGTCAATGTTCAGAGTGGACTTAGGACTTTGGATCTTAGGTTATTTGGTAAATACGAAATTCATAAAATGTGCTAATTGTTGCTGACGTCAGCAAGACCATTAATCACGAACTTCGGGGCCTTCGTGGTCCCCAACGTGAATTATTTCGGTGTGCGGGTGTGCTAAAGAATGTGACTAGCAACTTTTCAACGCTCTCTGCCTGGCTTACTTGTGTGCAAAAGTAGCGACTTTGCAGCCTGCCGGCTGCAGAGTATGGACTATTTGACTCTTTTGTCCATATTTGGATAATGAGTAAAAAACTGCCTTAGTCTCAATATTTTTGTCCACGATTGTCTGAGAAAGGGGATTTTTGCGTTTTTCTTCGTTTTTTGTGGTTTACATAGGTTCTTATGCCCAGAATCGGTCAATATTGGACAAAATGAATCTTCTCAGACAATCGTGGTCACAATATGTTGGGACAAGAGAACGAATTTCGAATTTCGCCACCACAAGTAATTGCGTAGGCTGATTCTATATTAGATTCACACATCTTGAACTTGTGAAAGTTCACTTGTCAATGTTCAGAGTGGACTTAGGACTTCGGATCTTAGGTTATTTGGTAAATACGAAATTCATAAAATGTGCTAATTCTTGCTGACGTCAGCAAGACCATTAATCACGAATTTCGGGGCCTTCGTGGTCCCCAACGTGAATTATTTCGGTGTGCGGGGGTGCTAAAGAATGTGACTAGCAACTTTTCAACGCTCTCTGCCTGGCTTACTTGTGTGCAAAAGTAGCGACTTTGCAGCCTGCCGGCTGCAGAGTATTGACTATTTGACTCTTTTGTCCATATTTGGATAATGAGTAAAAAACTGCCTTAGTCTCAATATTTTTTGTCCACGATTGTCTGAGAAAGTGGATTTTTGCGTTTTTCTTCGTTTTTTGTGGTTTCCATAGGTTCTTATGCCCAGAATCGGTCAATGTTGGACAAAATGAATCTTCTCAGACTGAGAAAGTGGATTTTTTGCGTATTTCTTCATTTTTTGTGGTTTCCATAGGTTCTTATGCCCAAAATCGGTCAATATTGGACAAAATGAATCTTCTCAGACAATCGTGGTCACAATATGTTGGGACAAGAGAACGAATTTCGAATTTCGCCACCACAAGTAATTGCGTAGGCTGATTCTATATTAGATTCACACATCTTGAACTTGTGAAAGTTTCACTTGTCAATGTTCAGAGTGGGACTTAGGACTTCGGATCTTAGGTTATTTGCTAAATACGAAATTCATAAATGTGCTAATTCTTGCTGACGTCAGCAAGACCATTAATCACGAATTTTCGGGGCCTTCGTGGTCCCCAACGTGAATTATTTCGGTGTGCGGGGGTGCTAAAGAATGTGACTAGCAACTTTTCAACGCTCTCTGCCTGGCTTACTTGTTGTGCAAAAGTTAGCGACTTTGCAGCCTGCCGGCTGCAGAGTATTGGACTATTTGACTCTTTTGTCCATATTTGGATAATGAGTAAAAAAAACTGCCTTAGTCTCAAATATTTTTGTCTACGATTGTCTGAGAAAGTGGATTTTTGCGTTTTTCTTTGTTTTTTTGTGGTTTCCATAGGTTCTTATGCTCAGAATCGGTCAATGTTGGACAAAATGAATCTTCTCAGACTGAGAAAGTGGATTTTTGCGTATTTCTTCATTTTTTGTGGTTTCCATAGGTTCTTATGCCCAGAATCGGTCAATATTGGACAAAATGAATCTTCTCAGACAATCGTGGTCACAATATGTTGGGACAAGAGAACGAATTTCGAATTTCGCCACCACAAGTAATTGCTTAGGCTGATTCTATATTAGATTCACACATCTTGAACTTGTGAAAGTTCACTTGTCAATGTTCAGAGTGGACTTAGGACTTCGGATCTTAGGTTATTTGGTAAATACGAAATTCATAAAATGTGCTAATTCTTGCTGACGTCAGCAAGACCATTAATCACGAATTCGGGGCCTTCGTGGTCCCCAACGTGAATTATTTCGGTGTGCGGGGGTGCTAAAGAATGTGACTAGCAACTTTTCAACGCTCTCTGCCTGGCTTACTTGTGTGCAAAAGTAGCGACTTTGCAGCCTGCCGGCTGCAGAGTATTGACTATTTGACTCTTTTGTCCATATTTGGATAATGAGTAAAAAACTGCCTTAGTCTCAATATTTTTGTCCACGATTGTCTGAGAAAGTGGATTTTTGCGTTTTTTCTTCGTTTTTTGTGGTTTCCATAGGTTCTTATGCCCAGAATCGGTCAATGTTGGACAAAATGAATCTTCTCAGACTGAGAAAGTGGATTTTTGCGTATTTCTTCGTTTTTTGTGGTTTCCATAGGTTCTTATGCCCAGAATCGGTCAATATTGGACAAAATGAATCTTCTCAGACAATCGTGGTCACAATATGTTGGGACAAGAGAACGAATTTCGAATTTCGCCACCACAAGTAATTGCGTAGGCTGATTCTATATTAGATTCACACATCTTGAACTTGTGAAAGTTCACTTGTCAATGTTCAGAGTGGACTTAGGACTTCGGATCTTAGGTTATTTGCTAAATACGAAATTCATAAAATGTGCTAATTCTTGCTGACGTCAGCAAGACCATTAATCACAAATTTCGGGGCCTTCGTGGTCCCCGACGTGAATTATTTCGTGTTGCGGGTGTGCTAAAGAATGTGACTAGCAACTTTTCAACGCTCTCTGCCTGGCTTACTTGTGTGCAAAAGTAGCGACTTTGCAGCCTGCCGGCCTGCAGAGTATTGACTATTTGACTCTTTTGTCCATATTTGGATAATGAGTAAAAAAACTGCCTTAGTCTCAATATTTTTAGTCCACTATTGTCTGAGAAAGTGGATTTTTTGCGTTTTTCTTCGTTTTTTGTGGTTTCCATAGGTTCTTATTCCCAGAATCGGTCAATATTGGACAAAATGAATCTTCTCAGATCTGAGAAAGTGGGATTTTTGCGTTTTTCTTCGTTTTTTGTGGTTTCCATAGGTTCTTATGCCCAGAATCGTCAATATTGGACAAAATGAATCTTCTCAGACAATCGTGGTCACAATATGTTGGGACAAGAGAACGAATTTCGAATTTTCGCCACCACAAGTAATTGCGTAGGCTCATTCTATATTAGATTCACACATCTTGAACTTGTGAAAGTTCACTTGTCAATGTTCAGAGTGGACTTAGGACTTCGGATCTTAGGTTATTTGCTAAATACGAAATTCATTAAAATGTGCTAATTGTTTGCTGACGTCAGCAAGGCCATTAATCCCGAATTTCGGGGCCTTTCGTGGTCCCCGACGTGAATTTATTTCAGTGTGCGGGCGTGCAAAGAATGTGACTAGCAACTTTTCAACGCTCTTCTGCTGGCTTACTTGTGTGCAAAAGTAGCGACTTTGCAGCCTGCGGCTGCAGAGTATTGACTATTTGACTCTTTTGTCATATTTTGGGTAATGAGCAAAAAACTGCCTTAGTCTCAATATTTTTGTCCACGATTGTCTGAGAAAGTGGATTTTTGCGTTTTTCTTCGTTTTTTGTGGTTTCCATAGGTTCTTATGCCCAGAATCGGTCAATATTGGACAAAATGAATCTTCTCAGACTGAGAAAGTGGATTTTTGCGTTTTTCTTCGTTTTTTGTGGTTTCCATTGGTTCTTATGCCCAGAATCGGTCAATATTGGACAAAATGAATCTTCTCAGACAATCGTGGTCACAATATATTGGGACAAGAGAACGAATTTCGAATTTCGCCACCACAAGTAATTGCGTAGGCTCATTCTATATTAGATTCACACATCTTGAACTTGTGAAAGTTCACTTGTCAATGTTCAGAGTCGACTTAGGACTTCGGATCTTAGTTTATTTGCTAAATACGAAATTCATAAAATGTTCTAATTGTTGCTGACGTCAGCAAGGCCATTAATCACGAATTTCGGTGCCTTCGTGGTTCCCGACGTGAATTATTTCAGTGTGCGGGCGTGCCAAAGAATGTGACTAGCAACTTTTCAACGCTCTTCTGCCTGGCTTACTTGTGTGCAAAAGTAGCGACTTTGCAGCCCTGCGGCTGCAGAGTATTGGACTATTTGACTCTTTTGTCCATATTTGGTTAATGAGCAAAAAAACTGCATTAGTCTCAATATTTTTGTCCACGATTGTCTGAGAAAGTGGATTTTTGCGTTTTTCTTCGTTTTTTGTGGTTTCCATAGGTTCTTATGCCCAGAATCGGTCAATATTGGACAAAATGAATCTTCTCAGACTGAGAAAGTGGATTTTTGCGTTTTTCTTCCTGTTTTGTGGTTTCCATAGGTTCTTATGCCCAGAATCGGTCAATATTGGACAAAAATAGATCTTCTCAGACAATCGTAATCACAATATGTTGGACAACGAGAAACGAATTTTCGAATTTCGCCACCACAGGTAATTGCCTAGGGTCATTCTATATTAGATTCACACATCTTGAACTTGTGAAAGTTCACTTGTCAATGTTTCAGAGTGGACTTAGGACTTCGGATCTTAGGTTATTTGCTAAATACGAAATTCATAATTGTGCTAATTGTTGCTGACGTCAGCAAAGCCATTAATCCACGAATTTCGGGGCCTTCGTGGTCCCCGACGTGAATTATTTCAGTGTGCGGGCGTGCCAAAGAATGTGACTAGCAACTTTTCAACGCTCTTCTGCCTGGCTTACTTGTGTGCAAAAAGTAGCGACTTTGCAGCCTGCCGGCTGCAGAGTATTGACTATTTGACTCTTTTGTCCATATTTGGTTAATGAGCAAAAAAACTGCCTTAGTCTCAATATTTTTGTCCACGATTGTCTGAGAAAGTGGATTTTTGCGTTTTTCTTTCGTTTTTGTGGTTTCCATAGGTTCTTATGCCCAGAATCGGTCAATATTGGACAAAATGAATCTTCTCAGACAATCGTGGTCACAATATGTTGGGACAAGAGAACGAATTTCGAATTTCGCCACCACAAGTAATTGCGTAGGCTCATTCTATATTAGATTCACACATCTTGAACTTGTGAAAGTTCACTTGTCAATGTTCAGAGTGGACTTAGGACTTCGGATCTTAGGTTATTGTAAATACGAAATTCATAAAATGTGCTAATTGTTGCTGACGTCAGCAAGACCATTAATCACGAATTTCGGGCCTTCCGTGGTCCCCGACGTGAATTATTTCGGTGTGCGGGCGTGCTAAAGAATGTGACTAGCAACTTTTCAACGCTCTCTGCCTGGCTTATTTGTGTGCAAAAGTAGCGACTTTGCAGCCTGCCGGCTGCAGAGCATTGACTATTTGACTCTTTGTCCATATTTTGGATAATGAGTAAAAACTGCCTAGTCTCAATATTTTTGTCTTTGTCATACGAATTGACTGAGAAAGTGGATTTTTGCGTTTTTTCTTCGTTTTTTGTGGTTTCCATAGGTTCTTATGCCCAGAAATCGGTCAATTTGGACAAAATGAATCTTCTCAGACAGAGAAAGTGGATTTTGGGTTTTTCTTTCTTTGTGGTTTCCATAGTTCTTATGCCCAGAAATCTCTCTCTTTTTT
>JASGCC010003076.1:0-25369 GCA_030067915.1 Hydractinia echinata | reverse complement strand
ATTTTTGAAAACTACAAGTCTCATGGGTTTTAGTGGTGAAAAAATAATTTTAAAAATCGTTCGGGAAATGAGTTTACTCCCTGGGTACTTTCTTTGTATACATTCGACTATACGGGCCGAGCCCGGGATTTACGGGAAATCGCGGGTTTTCGGTTGCCGGCGATTAAACTGCTTTCATTCGGCGTCTCATCAAAAATGAAAACATTTTTGAAAACTACAAGTCTCATGGGTTTTAGTGGTGAAAAAATAATTTTAAAAATCGTTCGGGAAATGAGTTTACTCCCTGGGTACTTTCTTTGTATACATTCCACTATACCGGCCGAGCCGGGATTTACGGGAAATCGCGGTTTTCGTTGCCGGCGATTAAACTGCTTTCATTCGGCGTCTCATCAAAAATGAAAACATTTTTGAAAACTACAAGTCTCATGGGTTTTAGTGGTGAAAAAATAATTTTAAAAATCGTTCGGGAAATGAGTTTACTCCCTGGGTACTTTCTTTGTATACATTCCACTATACGGGCCGAGCCCGGATTTACGGGAAATCGCGGGTTTTCGGTTGCCGGCGATTAAACTGCTTTCATTCGGCGTCTCATCAAAAATGAAAACATTTTTGAAAACTACAAGTCTCATGGGTTTTAGTGGTGAAAAAATAATTTTAAAAATCGTTCGGGAAATGAGTTTACTCCCTGGGTACTTTCTTTGTATACATTCGACTATACGGGCCGAGCCCGGGATTTACGGGAAATCGCGGGTTTTCGGTTTCCGGCGATTAAACTGCTTTCATTCGGCGTCTCATCAAAAATGAAAACATTTTTGAAAACTACAAGTCTCATGGGTTTTAGTGGTGAAAAAATAATTTTAAAAATCGTTCGGGAAATGAGTTTACTTCCTGGGTACTTTCTTTGTATACATTCGACTATACGGGCCGAGCCCGGGATTTACGGGAAATCGCGGGTTTTCGGTTGCCGGCGATTAAACTGCTTTCATTCGGCGTCTCATCAAAAATGAAAACATTTTTGAAAACTAAAGTCTCATGGGTTTTAGTGGTGAAAAAATAATTTTAAAAATCGTTCGGGAAATGAGTTTACTCCCTGGGTACTTTCTTTGTATACATTCGACTATACGGGCCGAGCCCGGGATTTACGGGAAATCGCGGGTTTTCGGTTGCCGGCGATTAAACTGCTTTCATTCGGCGTCTCATCAAAAATGAAAACATTTTTGAAAACTACAAGTCTCATGGGTTTTAGTGGTGAAAAAATAATTTTAAAAATCGTTCGGGAAATGAGTTTACTCCCTGGGTACTTTCTTTGTATACATTCGACTATACGGGCCGAGCCCGGGATTTACGGGAAATCGCGGGTTTTCGGTTGCCGGCGATTAAACTGCTTTCATTCGGCGTCTCATCAAAAATGAAAACATTTTTGAAAACTACAAGTCTCATGGGTTTTAGTGGTGAAAAAATAATTTTAAAAATCGTTCGGGAAATGAGTTTACTCCCTGGGTACTTTCTTTGTATACATTCGACTATACGGGCCGAGCCCGGGATTTACGGGAAATCGCGGGTTTTCGGTTGCCGGCGATTAAACTGCTTTCATTCGGCGTCTCATCAAAAATGAAAACATTTTTGAAAACTACAAGTCTCATGGGTTTTAGTGGTGAAAAAATAATTTTAAAAATCGTTCGGGAAATGAGTTTACTCCCTGGGTACTTTCTTTGTATACATTCGACTATACGGGCCGAGCCCGGGATTTACGGGAAATCGCGGGTTTTCGGTTTCCGGATTAAACTGCTTTCATTCGGCGTCTCATCAAAAATGAAAACATTTTTGAAAACTACAAGTCTCATGGGTTTTAGTGGTGAAAAAATAATTTTAAAAATCGTTCGGGAAATGAGTTTACTCCCTGGGTACTTTCTTTGTATACATTCCACTATACGGGCCGAGCCGGGATTTACGGGAAATCGCGGGTTTTCGGTTGCCGGCGATTAAACTGCTTTCATTCGGCGTCTCATCAAAAATGAAAACATTTTTGAAAACTACAAGTCTCATGGGTTTTAGTGGTGAAAAAATAATTTTAAAAATCGTTCGGGAAATGAGTTTACTCCCTGGGTACTTTCTTTGTATACATTCGACTATACGGGCCGAGCCCGGGATTTACGGGAAATCGCGGGTTTTCGGTTGCCGGCGATTAAACTGCTTTCATTCGGCGTCTCATCAAAAATGAAAACATTTTTGAAAACTACAAGTCTCATGGGTTTTAGTGGTGAAAAAATAATTTTAAAAATCGTTCGGGAAATGAGTTTACTCCCTGGGTACTTTCTTTGTATACATTCGACTATACGGGCCGAGCCCGGATTTACGGGAAATCGCGGGTTTTCGGTTGCCGGCGATTAAACTGCTTTCATTCGGCGTCTCATCAAAAATGAAAACATTTTTGAAAACTACAAGTCTCATGGGTTTTAGTGGTGAAAAAATAATTTTAAAAATCGTTCGGGAAATGAGTTTACTCCCTGGGTACTTTCTTTGTATACATTCGACTATACGGGCCGAGCCCGGGATTTACGGGAAATCGCGGGTTTTCGGTTGCCGGCGATTAAACTGCTTTCATTCGGCGTCTCATCAAAAATGAAAACATTTTTGAAAACTACAAGTCTCATGGGTTTTAGTGGTGAAAAAATAATTTTAAAAATCGTTCGGGAAATGAGTTTACTCCCTGGGTACTTTCTTTGTATACATTCGACTATACGGGCCGAGCCCGGGATTTACGGGAAATCGCGGTTTTCGGTTGCCGGCGATTAAACTGCTTTCATTCGGCGTCTCATCAAAAATGAAAACATTTTTGAAAACTACAAGTCTCATGGGTTTTAGTGGTGAAAAAATAATTTTAAAAATCGTTCGGGAAATGAGTTTACTCCCTGGGTACTTTCTTTGTATACATTCGACTATACGGGCCGAGCCCGGGATTTACGGGAAATCGCGGGTTTTCGGTTGCCGGCGATTAAACTGCTTTCATTCGGCGTCTCATCAAAAATGAAAACATTTTTGAAAACTACAAGTCTCATGGGTTTTAGTGGTGAAAAAATAATTTTAAAAATCGTTCGGGAAATGAGTTTACTCCCTGGGTACTTTCTTTGTATACATTCGACTATACGGGCCGAGCCCGGATTTACGGGAAATCGCGGGTTTTCGGTTGCCGGCGATTAAACTGCTTTCATTCGGCGTCTCATCAAAAATGAAAACATTTTTGAAAACTACAAGTCTCATGGGTTTTAGTGGTGAAAAAATAATTTTAAAAATCGTTCGGGAAATGAGTTTACTCCCTGGGTACTTTCTTTGTATACATTCGACTATACGGCCGAGCCCGGGATTTACGGGAAATCGCGGGTTTTCGGTTTCCGGCGATTAAACTGCTTTCATTCGGCGTCTCATCAAAAATGAAAACATTTTTGAAAACTACAAGTCTCATGGGTTTTAGTGGTGAAAAAATAATTTTAAAAATCGTTCGGGAAATGAGTTTACTCCCTGGGTACTTTCTTTGTATACATTCGACTATACGGCCGAGCCCGGGATTTACGGGAAATCGCGGGTTTTCGGTTGCCGGCGATTAAACTGCTTTCATTCGGCGTCTCATCAAAAATGAAAACATTTTTGAAAACTACAAGTCTCATGGGTTTTAGTGGTGAAAAAATAATTTTAAAAATCGTTCGGGAAATGAGTTTACTCCCTGGGTACTTTCTTTGTATACATTCGACTATACGGGCCGAGCCCGGGATTTACGGGAAATCGCGGGTTTTCGGTTGCCGGCGATTAAACTGCTTTCATTCGGCGTCTCATCAAAAATGAAAACATTTTTGAAAACTACAAGTCTCATGGGTTTTAGTGGTGAAAAAATAATTTTAAAAATCGTTCGGGAAATGAGTTTACTCCCTGGGTACTTTCTTTGTATACATTCGACTATACGGGCCGAGCCCGGGATTTACGGGAAATCGCGGGTTTTCGGTTGCCGGCGATTAAACTGCTTTCATTCGGCGTCTCATCAAAAATGAAAACATTTTTGAAAACTACAAGTCTCATGGGTTTTAGTGGTGAAAAAATAATTTTAAAAATCGTTCGGGAAATGAGTTTACTCCCTGGGTACTTTCTTTGTATACATTCGACTATACGGGCCGAGCCCGGGATTTACGGGAAATCGCGGGTTTTCGGTTGCCGGCGATTAAACTGCTTTCATTCGGCGTCTCATCAAAAATGAAAACATTTTTGAAAACTACAAGTCTCATGGGTTTTAGTGGTGAAAAAATAATTTTAAAAATCGTTCGGGAAATGAGTTTACTCCCTGGGTACTTTCTTTGTATACATTCGACTATACGGGCCGAGCCCGGGATTTACGGGAAATCGCGGTTTTCGGTTGCCGGCGATTAAACTGCTTTCATTCGGCGTCTCATCAAAAATGAAAACATTTTTGAAAACTACAAGTCTCATGGGTTTTAGTGGTGAAAAAATAATTTTAAAAATCGTTCGGGAAATGAGTTTACTCCCTGGGTACTTTCTTTGTATACATTCGACTATACGGGCCGAGCCCGGGATTTACGGGAAATCGCGGGTTTTCGGTTGCCGGCGATTAAACTGCTTTCATTCGGCGTCTCATCAAAAATGAAAACATTTTTGAAAACTACAAGTCTCATGGGTTTTAGTGGTGAAAAAATAATTTTAAAAATCGTTCGGGAAATGAGTTTACTCCCTGGGTACTTTCTTTGTATACATTCGACTATACGGGCCGAGCCCGGGATTTACGGGAAATCGCGGGTTTTCGGTTGCCGGCGATTAAACTGCTTTCATTCGGCGTCTCATCAAAAATGAAAACATTTTTGAAAACTACAAGTCTCATGGGTTTTAGTGGTGAAAAAATAATTTTAAAAATCGTTCGGGAAATGAGTTTACTCCCTGGGTACTTTCTTTGTATACATTCGACTATACGGGCCGAGCCCGGGATTTACGGGAAATCGCGGGTTTTCGGTTCCGGCGATTAAACTGCTTTCATTCGGCGTCTCATCAAAAATGAAAACATTTTTGAAAACTACAAGTCTCATGGGTTTTAGTGGTGAAAAAATAATTTTAAAAATCGTTCGGGAAATGAGTTTACTCCCTGGGTACTTTCTTTGTATACATTCGACTATACGGGCCGAGCCCGGGATTTACGGGAAATCGCGGGTTTTCGGTTGCCGGCGATTAAACTGCTTTCATTCGGCGTCTCATCAAAAATGAAAACATTTTTGAAAACTACAAGTCTCATGGGTTTTAGTGGTGAAAAAATAATTTTAAAAATCGTTCGGGAAATGAGTTTACTCCCTGGGTACTTTCTTTGTATACATTCGACTATACGGGCCGAGCCCGGGATTTACGGGAAATCGCGGGTTTTCGGTTGCCGGCGATTAAACTGCTTTCATTCGGCGTCTCATCAAAAATGAAAACATTTTTGAAAACTACAAGTCTCATGGGTTTTAGTGGTGAAAAAATAATTTTAAAAATCGTTCGGGAAATGAGTTTACTCCCTGGGTACTTTCTTTGTATACATTCGACTATACGGGCCGAGCCTGGATTTACGGGAAATCGCGGGTTTTCGGTTGCCGGCGATTAAACTGCTTTCATTCGGCGTCTCATCAAAAATGAAAACATTTTTGAAAACTACAAGTCTCATGGGTTTTAGTGGTGAAAAAATAATTTTAAAAATCGTTCGGGAAATGAGTTTACTCCCTGGGTACTTTCTTTGTATACATTCGACTATACGGCCGAGCCCGGGATTTACGGGAAATCGCGGGTTTTCGGTTGCCGGCGATTAAACTGCTTTCATTCGGCGTCTCATCAAAAATGAAAACATTTTTGAAAACTACAAGTCTCATGGGTTTTAGTGGTGAAAAAATAATTTTAAAAATCGTTCGGGAAATGAGTTTACTCCCTGGGTACTTTCTTTGTATACATTCGACTATACGGGCCGAGCCCGGGATTTACGGGAAATCGCGGGTTTTCGGTTGCCGGCGATTAAACTGCTTTCATTCGGCGTCTCATCAAAAATGAAAACATTTTTGAAAACTACAAGTCTCATGGGTTTTAGTGGTGAAAAAATAATTTTAAAAATCGTTCGGGAAATGAGTTTACTCCCTGGGTACTTTCTTTGTATACATTCGACTATACGGGCCGAGCCCGGGATTTACGGGAAATCGCGGGTTTTCGGTTGCCGGCGATTAAACTGCTTTCATTCGGCGTCTCATCAAAAATGAAAACATTTTTGAAAACTACAAGTCTCATGGGTTTTAGTGGTGAAAAAATAATTTTAAAAATCGTTCGGGAAATGAGTTTACTCCCTGGGTACTTTCTTTGTATACATTCGACTATACGGGCCGAGCCCGGGATTTACGGGAAATCGCGGGTTTTCGGTTGCCGGCGATTAAACTGCTTTCATTCGGCGTCTCATCAAAAATGAAAACATTTTTGAAAACTACAAGTCTCATGGGTTTTAGTGGTGAAAAAATAATTTTAAAAATCGTTCGGGAAATGAGTTTACTCCCTGGGTACTTTCTTTGTATACATTCGACTATACGGGCCGAGCCCGGGATTTACGGGAAATCGCGGGTTTTCGGTTGCCGGCGATTAAACTGCTTTCATTCGGCGTCTCATCAAAAATGAAAACATTTTTGAAAACTACAAGTCTCATGGGTTTTAGTGGTGAAAAAATAATTTTAAAAATCGTTCGGGAAATGAGTTTACTCCCTGGGTACTTTCTTTGTATACATTCGACTATACGGGCCGAGCCCGGGATTTACGGGAAATCGCGGTTTTCGGTTGCCGGCGATTAAACTGCTTTCATTCGGCGTCTCATCAAAAATGAAAACATTTTTGAAAACTACAAGTCTCATGGGTTTTAGTGGTGAAAAAATAATTTTAAAAATCGTTCGGGAAATGAGTTTACTCCCTGGGTACTTTCTTTGTATACATTCGACTATACGGGCCGAGCCCGGGATTTACGGGAAATCGCGGGTTTTCGGTTGCCGGCGATTAAACTGCTTTCATTCGGCGTCTCATCAAAAATGAAAACATTTTTGAAAACTACAAGTCTCATGGGTTTTAGTGGTGAAAAAATAATTTTAAAAATCGTTCGGGAAATGAGTTTACTCCCTGGGTACTTTCTTTGTATACATTCGACTATACGGGCCGAGCCCGGGATTTACGGGAAATCGCGGGTTTTCGGTTGCCGGCGATTAAACTGCTTTCATTCGGCGTCTCATCAAAAATGAAAACATTTTTGAAAACTACAAGTCTCATGGGTTTTAGTGGTGAAAAAATAATTTTAAAAATCGTTCGGGAAATGAGTTTACTCCCTGGGTACTTTCTTTGTATACATTCGACTATACGGGCCGAGCCCGGATTTACGGGAAATCGCGGGTTTTCGGTTGCCGGCGATTAAACTGCTTTCATTCGGCGTCTCATCAAAAATGAAAACATTTTTGAAAACTACAAGTCTCATGGGTTTTAGTGGTGAAAAAATAATTTTAAAAATCGTTCGGGAAATGAGTTTACTCCCTGGGTACTTTCTTTGTATACATTCGACTATACGGGCCGAGCCCGGGATTTACGGGAAATCGCGGGTTTTCGGTTGCCGGCGATTAAACTGCTTTCATTCGGCGTCTCATCAAAAATGAAAACATTTTTGAAAACTACAAGTCTCATGGGTTTTAGTGGTGAAAAAATAATTTTAAAAATCGTTCGGGAAATGAGTTTACTCCCTGGGTACTTTCTTTGTATACATTCGACTATACGGGCCGAGCCCGGGATTTACGGGAAATCGCGGGTTTTCGGTTGCCGGCGATTAAACTGCTTTCATTCGGCGTCTCATCAAAAATGAAAACATTTTTGAAAACTACAAGTCTCATGGGTTTTAGTGGTGAAAAAATAATTTTAAAAATCGTTCGGGAAATGAGTTTACTCCCTGGGTACTTTCTTTGTATACATTCGACTATACGGGCCGAGCCCGGGATTTACGGGAAATCGCGGGTTTTCGGTTGCCGGCGATTAAACTGCTTTCATTCGGCGTCTCATCAAAAATGAAAACATTTTTGAAAACTACAAGTCTCATGGGTTTTAGTGGTGAAAAAATAATTTTAAAAATCGTTCGGGAAATGAGTTTACTCCCTGGGTACTTTCTTTGTATACATTCGACTATACGGGCCGAGCCCGGGATTTACGGGAAATCGCGGGTTTTCGGTTGCCGGCGATTAAACTGCTTTCATTCGGCGTCTCATCAAAAATGAAAACATTTTTGAAAACTACAAGTCTCATGGGTTTTAGTGGTGAAAAAATAATTTTAAAAATCGTTCGGGAAATGAGTTTACTCCCTGGGTACTTTCTTTGTATACATTCGACTATACGGGCCGAGCCCGGGATTTACGGGAAATCGCGGGTTTTCGGTTGCCGGCGATTAAACTGCTTTCATTCGGCGTCTCATCAAAAATGAAAACATTTTTGAAAACTACAAGTCTCATGGGTTTTAGTGGTGAAAAAATAATTTTAAAAATCGTTCGGGAAATGAGTTTACTCCCTGGGTACTTTCTTTGTATACATTCGACTATACGGGCCGAGCCCGGATTTACGGGAAATCGCGGGTTTTCGGTTGCCGGCGATTAAACTGCTTTCATTCGGCGTCTCATCAAAAATGAAAACATTTTTGAAAACTACAAGTCTCATGGGTTTTAGTGGTGAAAAAATAATTTTAAAAATCGTTCGGGAAATGAGTTTACTCCCTGGGTACTTTCTTTGTATACATTCGACTATACGGGCCGAGCCCGGATTTACGGGAAATCGCGGGTTTTCGGTTGCCGGCGATTAAACTGCTTTCATTCGGCGTCTCATCAAAAATGAAAACATTTTTGAAAACTACAAGTCTCATGGGTTTTAGTGGTGAAAAAATAATTTTAAAAATCGTTCGGGAAATGAGTTTACTCCCTGGGTACTTTCTTTGTATACATTCGACTATACGGGCCGAGCCCGGGATTTACGGGAAATCGCGGGTTTTCGGTTGCCGGCGATTAAACTGCTTTCATTCGGCGTCTCATCAAAAATGAAAACATTTTTGAAAACTACAAGTCTCATGGGTTTTAGTGGTGAAAAAATAATTTTAAAAATCGTTCGGGAAATGAGTTTACTCCCTGGGTACTTTCTTTGTATACATTCGACTATACGGGCCGAGCCCGGGATTTACGGGAAATCGCGGGTTTTCGGTTGCCGGCGATTAAACTGCTTTCATTCGGCGTCTCATCAAAAATGAAAACATTTTTGAAAACTACAAGTCTCATGGGTTTTAGTGGTGAAAAAATAATTTTAAAAATCGTTCGGGAAATGAGTTTACTCCCTGGGTACTTTCTTTGTATACATTCGACTATACGGGCCGAGCCCGGATTTACGGGAAATCGCGGGTTTTCGGTTGCCGGCGATTAAACTGCTTTCATTCGGCGTCTCATCAAAAATGAAAACATTTTTGAAAACTACAAGTCTCATGGGTTTTAGTGGTGAAAAAATAATTTTAAAAATCGTTCGGGAAATGAGTTTACTCCCTGGGTACTTTCTTTGTATACATTCGACTATACGGGCCGAGCCCGGGATTTACGGGAAATCGCGGGTTTTCGGTTGCCGGCGATTAAACTGCTTTCATTCGGCGTCTCATCAAAAATGAAAACATTTTTGAAAACTACAAGTCTCATGGGTTTTAGTGGTGAAAAAATAATTTTAAAAATCGTTCGGGAAATGAGTTTACTCCCTGGGTACTTTCTTTGTATACATTCGACTATACGGGCCGAGCCCGGAATTTACGGGAAATCGCGGGTTTTCGGTTGCCGGCGATTAAACTGCTTTCATTCGGCGTCTCATCAAAAATGAAAACATTTTTGAAAACTACAAGTCTCATGGGTTTTAGTGGTGAAAAAATAATTTTAAAAATCGTTCGGGAAATGAGTTTACTCCCTGGGTACTTTCTTTGTATACATTCGACTATACGGGCCGAGCCCGGGATTTACGGGAAATCGCGGGTTTTCGGTTGCCGGCGATTAAACTGCTTTCATTCGGCGTCTCATCAAAAATGAAAACATTTTTGAAAACTACAAGTCTCATGGGTTTTAGTGGTGAAAAAATAATTTTAAAAATCGTTCGGGAAATGAGTTTACTCCCTGGGTACTTTCTTTGTATACATTCGACTATACGGGCCGAGCCCGGATTTACGGGAAATCGCGGGTTTTCGGTTGCCGGCGATTAAACTGCTTTCATTCGGCGTCTCATCAAAAATGAAAACATTTTTGAAAACTACAAGTCTCATGGGTTTTAGTGGTGAAAAAATAATTTTAAAAATCGTTCGGGAAATGAGTTTACTCCCTGGGTACTTTCTTTGTATACATTCGACTATACGGGCCGAGCCCGGGATTTACGGGAAATCGCGGGTTTTCGGTTGCCGGCGATTAAACTGCTTTCATTCGGCGTCTCATCAAAAATGAAAACATTTTTGAAAACTACAAGTCTCATGGGTTTTAGTGGTGAAAAAATAATTTTAAAAATCGTTCGGGAAATGAGTTTACTCCCTGGGTACTTTCTTTGTATACATTCGACTATACGGGCCGAGCCCGGATTTACGGGAAATCGCGGTTTTCGGTTGCCGGCGATTAAACTGCTTTCATTCGGCGTCTCATCAAAAATGAAAACATTTTTGAAAACTACAAGTCTCATGGGTTTTAGTGGTGAAAAAATAATTTTAAAAATCGTTCGGGAAATGAGTTTACTCCCTGGGTACTTTCTTTGTATACATTCGACTATACGGGCCGAGCCCGGGATTTACGGGAAATCGCGGGTTTTCGGTTGCCGGCGATTAAACTGCTTTCATTCGGCGTCTCATCAAAAATGAAAACATTTTTGAAAACTACAAGTCTCATGGGTTTTAGTGGTGAAAAAATAATTTTAAAAATCGTTCGGGAAATGAGTTTACTCCCTGGGTACTTTCTTTGTATACATTCGACTATACGGGCCGAGCCCGGGATTTACGGGAAATCGCGGGTTTTCGGTTGCCGGCGATTAAACTGCTTTCATTCGGCGTCTCATCAAAAATGAAAACATTTTTGAAAACTACAAGTCTCATGGGTTTTAGTGGTGAAAAAATAATTTTAAAAATCGTTCGGGAAATGAGTTTACTCCCTGGGTACTTTCTTTGTATACATTCGACTATACGGCCGAGCCCGGATTTACGGGAAATCGCGGGTTTTCGGTTGCCGGCGATTAAACTGCTTTCATTCGGCGTCTCATCAAAAATGAAAACATTTTTGAAAACTACAAGTCTCATGGGTTTTAGTGGTGAAAAAATAATTTTAAAAATCGTTCGGGAAATGAGTTTACTCCCTGGGTACTTTCTTTGTATACATTCGACTATACGGGCCGAGCCCGGATTTACGGGAAATCGCGGGTTTTCGGTTGCCGGCGATTAAACTGCTTTCATTCGGCGTCTCATCAAAAATGAAAACATTTTTGAAAACTACAAGTCTCATGGGTTTTAGTGGTGAAAAAATAATTTTAAAAATCGTTCGGGAAATGAGTTTACTCCCTGGGTACTTTCTTTGTATACATTCGACTATACGGGCCGAGCCCGGGATTTACGGGAAATCGCGGGTTTTCGGTTGCCGGCGATTAAACTGCTTTCATTCGGCGTCTCATCAAAAATGAAAACATTTTTGAAAACTACAAGTCTCATGGGTTTTAGTGGTGAAAAAATAATTTTAAAAATCGTTCGGGAAATGAGTTTACTCCCTGGGTACTTTCTTTGTATACATTCGACTATACGGGCCGAGCCCGGGATTTACGGGAAATCGCGGGTTTTCGGTTGCCGGCGATTAAACTGCTTTCATTCGGCGTCTCATCAAAAATGAAAACATTTTTGAAAACTACAAGTCTCATGGGTTTTAGTGGTGAAAAAATAATTTTAAAAATCGTTCGGGAAATGAGTTTACTCCCTGGGTACTTTCTTTGTATACATTCGACTATACGGCCGAGCCCGGATTTACGGGAAATCGCGGGTTTTCGGTTGCCGGCGATTAAACTGCTTTCATTCGGCGTCTCATCAAAAATGAAAACATTTTTGAAAACTACAAGTCTCATGGGTTTTAGTGGTGAAAAAATAATTTTAAAAATCGTTCGGGAAATGAGTTTACTCCCTGGGTACTTTCTTTGTATACATTCGACTATACGGGCCGAGCCCGGGATTTACGGGAAATCGCGGGTTTTCGGTTGCCGGCGATTAAACTGCTTTCATTCGGCGTCTCATCAAAAATGAAAACATTTTTGAAAACTACAAGTCTCATGGGTTTTAGTGGTGAAAAAATAATTTTAAAAATCGTTCGGGAAATGAGTTTACTCCCTGGGTACTTTCTTTGTATACATTCGACTATACGGGCCGAGCCCGGATTTACGGGAAATCGCGGGTTTTCGGTTGCCGGCGATTAAACTGCTTTCATTCGGCGTCTCATCAAAAATGAAAACATTTTTGAAAACTACAAGTCTCATGGGTTTTAGTGGTGAAAAAATAATTTTAAAAATCGTTCGGGAAATGAGTTTACTCCCTGGGTACTTTCTTTGTATACATTCGACTATACGGGCCGAGCCCGGATTTACGGGAAATCGCGGGTTTTCGGTTGCCGGCGATTAAACTGCTTTCATTCGGCGTCTCATCAAAAATGAAAACATTTTTGAAAACTACAAGTCTCATGGGTTTTAGTGGTGAAAAAATAATTTTAAAAATCGTTCGGGAAATGAGTTTACTCCCTGGGTACTTTCTTTGTATACATTCGACTATACGGGCCGAGCCCGGGATTTACGGGAAATCGCGGGTTTTCGGTTGCCGGCGATTAAACTGCTTTCATTCGGCGTCTCATCAAAAATGAAAACATTTTTGAAAACTACAAGTCTCATGGGTTTTAGTGGTGAAAAAATAATTTTAAAAATCGTTCGGGAAATGAGTTTACTCCCTGGGTACTTTCTTTGTATACATTCGACTATACGGGCCGAGCCCGGATTTACGGGAAATCGCGGGTTTTCGGTTGCCGGCGATTAAACTGCTTTCATTCGGCGTCTCATCAAAAATGAAAACATTTTTGAAAACTACAAGTCTCATGGGTTTTAGTGGTGAAAAAATAATTTTAAAAATCGTTCGGGAAATGAGTTTACTCCCTGGGTACTTTCTTTGTATACATTCGACTATACGGGCCGAGCCCGGGATTTACGGGAAATCGCGGGTTTTCGGTTGCCGGCGATTAAACTGCTTTCATTCGGCGTCTCATCAAAAATGAAAACATTTTTGAAAACTACAAGTCTCATGGGTTTTAGTGGTGAAAAAATAATTTTAAAAATCGTTCGGGAAATGAGTTTACTCCCTGGGTACTTTCTTTGTATACATTCGACTATACGGGCCGAGCCCGGGATTTACGGGAAATCGCGGGTTTTCGGTTGCCGGCGATTAAACTGCTTTCATTCGGCGTCTCATCAAAAATGAAAACATTTTTGAAAACTACAAGTCTCATGGGTTTTAGTGGTGAAAAAATAATTTTAAAAATCGTTCGGGAAATGAGTTTACTCCCTGGGTACTTTCTTTGTATACATTCGACTATACGGGCCGAGCCCGGGATTTACGGGAAATCGCGGGTTTTCGGTTGCCGGCGATTAAACTGCTTTCATTCGGCGTCTCATCAAAAATGAAAACATTTTTGAAAACTACAAGTCTCATGGGTTTTAGTGGTGAAAAAATAATTTTAAAAATCGTTCGGGAAATGAGTTTACTCCCTGGGTACTTTCTTTGTATACATTCGACTATACGGGCCGAGCCCGGATTTACGGGAAATCGCGGGTTTTCGGTTGCCGGCGATTAAACTGCTTTCATTCGGCGTCTCATCAAAAATGAAAACATTTTTGAAAACTACAAGTCTCATGGGTTTTAGTGGTGAAAAAATAATTTTAAAAATCGTTCGGGAAATGAGTTTACTCCCTGGGTACTTTCTTTGTATACATTCGACTATACGGGCCGAGCCCGGGATTTACGGGAAATCGCGGGTTTTCGGTTGCCGGCGATTAAACTGCTTTCATTCGGCGTCTCATCAAAAATGAAAACATTTTTGAAAACTACAAGTCTCATGGGTTTTAGTGGTGAAAAAATAATTTTAAAAATCGTTCGGGAAATGAGTTTACTCCCTGGGTACTTTCTTTGTATACATTCGACTATACGGGCCGAGCCCGGATTTACGGGAAATCGCGGGTTTTCGGTTGCCGGCGATTAAACTGCTTTCATTCGGCGTCTCATCAAAAATGAAAACATTTTTGAAAACTACAAGTCTCATGGGTTTTAGTGGTGAAAAAATAATTTTAAAAATCGTTCGGGAAATGAGTTTACTCCCTGGGTACTTTCTTTGTATACATTCGACTATACGGGCCGAGCCCGGGATTTACGGGAAATCGCGTGTTTTCGGTTCCGGCGATTAAACTGCTTTCATTCGGCGTCTCATCAAAAATGAAAACATTTTTGAAAACTACAAGTCTCATGGGTTTTAGTGGTGAAAAAATAATTTTAAAAATCGTTCGGGAAATGAGTTTACTCCCTGGGTACTTTCTTTGTATACATTCGACTATACGGGCCGAGCCCGGATTTACGGGAAATCGCGGGTTTTCGGTTGCCGGCGATTAAACTGCTTTCATTCGGCGTCTCATCAAAAATGAAAACATTTTTGAAAACTACAAGTCTCATGGGTTTTAGTGGTGAAAAAATAATTTTAAAAATCGTTCGGGAAATGAGTTTACTCCCTGGGTACTTTCTTTGTATACATTCGACTATACGGGCCGAGCCCGGGATTTACGGGAAATCGCGGGTTTTCGGTTGCCGGCGATTAAACTGCTTTCATTCGGCGTCTCATCAAAAATGAAAACATTTTTGAAAACTACAAGTCTCATGGGTTTTAGTGGTGAAAAAATAATTTTAAAAATCGTTCGGGAAATGAGTTTACTCCCTGGGTACTTTCTTTGTATACATTCGACTATACGGGCCGAGCCCGGGATTTACGGGAAATCGCGGGTTTTCGGTTGCCGGCGATTAAACTGCTTTCATTCGGCGTCTCATCAAAAATGAAAACATTTTTGAAAACTACAAGTCTCATGGGTTTTAGTGGTGAAAAAATAATTTTAAAAATCGTTCGGGAAATGAGTTTACTCCCTGGGTACTTTCTTTGTATACATTCGACTATACGGGCCGAGCCCGGGATTTACGGGAAATCGCGGGTTTTCGGTTGCCGGCGATTAAACTGCTTTCATTCGGCGTCTCATCAAAAATGAAAACATTTTTGAAAACTACAAGTCTCATGGGTTTTAGTGGTGAAAAAATAATTTTAAAAATCGTTCGGGAAATGAGTTTACTCCCTGGGTACTTTCTTTGTATACATTCGACTATACGGGCCGAGCCCGGGATTTACGGGAAATCGCGGGTTTTCGGTTGCCGGCGATTAAACTGCTTTCATTCGGCGTCTCATCAAAAATGAAAACATTTTTGAAAACTACAAGTCTCATGGGTTTTAGTGGTGAAAAAATAATTTTAAAAATCGTTCGGGAAATGAGTTTACTCCCTGGGTACTTTCTTTGTATACATTCGACTATACGGGCCGAGCCCGGGATTTACGGGAAATCGCGGGTTTTCGGTTGCCGGCGATTAAACTGCTTTCATTCGGCGTCTCATCAAAAATGAAAACATTTTTGAAAACTACAAGTCTCATGGGTTTTAGTGGTGAAAAAATAATTTTAAAAATCGTTCGGGAAATGAGTTTACTCCCTGGGTACTTTCTTTGTATACATTCGACTATACGGGCCGAGCCCGGATTTACGGGAAATCGCGGGTTTTCGGTTGCCGGCGATTAAACTGCTTTCATTCGGCGTCTCATCAAAAATGAAAACATTTTTGAAAACTACAAGTCTCATGGGTTTTAGTGGTGAAAAAATAATTTTAAAAATCGTTCGGGAAATGAGTTTACTCCCTGGGTACTTTCTTTGTATACATTCGACTATACGGGCCGAGCCCGGGATTTACGGGAAATCGCGGGTTTTCGGTTGCCGGCGATTAAACTGCTTTCATTCGGCGTCTCATCAAAAATGAAAACATTTTTGAAAACTACAAGTCTCATGGGTTTTAGTGGTGAAAAAATAATTTTAAAAATCGTTCGGGAAATGAGTTTACTCCCTGGGTACTTTCTTTGTATACATTCGACTATACGGGCCGAGCCCGGATTTACGGGAAATCGCGGGTTTTCGGTTGCCGGCGATTAAACTGCTTTCATTCGGCGTCTCATCAAAAATGAAAACATTTTTGAAAACTACAAGTCTCATGGGTTTTAGTGGTGAAAAAATAATTTTAAAAATCGTTCGGGAAATGAGTTTACTCCCTGGGTACTTTCTTTGTATACATTCGACTATACGGGCCGAGCCCGGGATTTACGGGAAATCGCGGGTTTTCGGTTGCCGGCGATTAAACTGCTTTCATTCGGCGTCTCATCAAAAATGAAAACATTTTTGAAAACTACAAGTCTCATGGGTTTTAGTGGTGAAAAAATAATTTTAAAAATCGTTCGGGAAATGAGTTTACTCCCTGGGTACTTTCTTTGTATACATTCGACTATACGGGCCGAGCCCGGGATTTACGGGAAATCGCGGGTTTTCGGTTGCCGGCGATTAAACTGCTTTCATTCGGCGTCTCATCAAAAATGAAAACATTTTTGAAAACTACAAGTCTCATGGGTTTTAGTGGTGAAAAAATAATTTTAAAAATCGTTCGGGAAATGAGTTTACTCCCTGGGTACTTTCTTTGTATACATTCGACTATACGGGCCGAGCCCGGATTTACGGGAAATCGCGGGTTTTCGGTTGCCGGCGATTAAACTGCTTTCATTCGGCGTCTCATCAAAAATGAAAACATTTTTGAAAACTACAAGTCTCATGGGTTTTAGTGGTGAAAAAATAATTTTAAAAATCGTTCGGGAAATGAGTTTACTCCCTGGGTACTTTCTTTGTATACATTCGACTATACGGGCCGAGCCCGGGATTTACGGGAAATCGCGGGTTTTCGGTTGCCGGCGATTAAACTGCTTTCATTCGGCGTCTCATCAAAAATGAAAACATTTTTGAAAACTACAAGTCTCATGGGTTTTAGTGGTGAAAAAATAATTTTAAAAATCGTTCGGGAAATGAGTTTACTCCCTGGGTACTTTCTTTGTATACATTCGACTATACGGGCCGAGCCCGGGATTTACGGGAAATCGCGGGTTTTCGGTTGCCGGCGATTAAACTGCTTTCATTCGGCGTCTCATCAAAAATGAAAACATTTTTGAAAACTACAAGTCTCATGGGTTTTAGTGGTGAAAAAATAATTTTAAAAATCGTTCGGGAAATGAGTTTACTCCCTGGGTACTTTCTTTGTATACATTCGACTATACGGGCCGAGCCCGGATTTACGGGAAATCGCGGGTTTTCGGTTGCCGGCGATTAAACTGCTTTCATTCGGCGTCTCATCAAAAATGAAAACATTTTTGAAAACTACAAGTCTCATGGGTTTTAGTGGTGAAAAAATAATTTTAAAAATCGTTCGGGAAATGAGTTTACTCCCTGGGTACTTTCTTTGTATACATTCGACTATACGGGCCGAGCCCGGATTTACGGGAAATCGCGGGTTTTCGGTTGCCGGCGATTAAACTGCTTTCATTCGGCGTCTCATCAAAAATGAAAACATTTTTGAAAACTACAAGTCTCATGGGTTTTAGTGGTGAAAAAATAATTTTAAAAATCGTTCGGGAAATGAGTTTACTCCCTGGGTACTTTCTTTGTATACATTCGACTATACGGGCCGAGCCCGGATTTACGGGAAATCGCGGGTTTTCGGTTGCCGGCGATTAAACTGCTTTCATTCGGCGTCTCATCAAAAATGAAAACATTTTTGAAAACTACAAGTCTCATGGGTTTTAGTGGTGAAAAAATAATTTTAAAAATCGTTCGGGAAATGAGTTTACTCCCTGGGTACTTTCTTTGTATACATTCGACTATACGGGCCGAGCCCGGATTTACGGGAAATCGCGGGTTTTCGGTTGCCGGCGATTAAACTGCTTTCATTCGGCGTCTCATCAAAAATGAAAACATTTTTGAAAACTACAAGTCTCATGGGTTTTAGTGGTGAAAAAATAATTTTAAAAATCGTTCGGGAAATGAGTTTACTCCCTGGGTACTTTCTTTGTATACATTCGACTATACGGGCCGAGCCCGGATTTACGGGAAATCGCGGGTTTTCGGTTGCCGGCGATTAAACTGCTTTCATTCGGCGTCTCATCAAAAATGAAAACATTTTTGAAAACTACAAGTCTCATGGGTTTTAGTGGTGAAAAAATAATTTTAAAAATCGTTCGGGAAATGAGTTTACTCCCTGGGTACTTTCTTTGTATACATTCGACTATACGGGCCGAGCCCGGGATTTACGGGAAATCGCGGGTTTTCGGTTGCCGGCGATTAAACTGCTTTCATTCGGCGTCTCATCAAAAATGAAAACATTTTTGAAAACTACAAGTCTCATGGGTTTTAGTGGTGAAAAAATAATTTTAAAAATCGTTCGGGAAATGAGTTTACTCCCTGGGTACTTTCTTTGTATACATTCGACTATACGGGCCGAGCCCGGATTTACGGGAAATCGCGGGTTTTCGGTTGCCGGCGATTAAACTGCTTTCATTCGGCGTCTCATCAAAAATGAAAACATTTTTGAAAACTACAAGTCTCATGGGTTTTAGTGGTGAAAAAATAATTTTAAAAATCGTTCGGGAAATGAGTTTACTCCCTGGGTACTTTCTTTGTATACATTCGACTATACGGGCCGAGCCCGGATTTACGGGAAATCGCGGGTTTTCGGTTGCCGGCGATTAAACTGCTTTCATTCGGCGTCTCATCAAAAATGAAAACATTTTTGAAAACTACAAGTCTCATGGGTTTTAGTGGTGAAAAAATAATTTTAAAAATCGTTCGGGAAATGAGTTTACTCCCTGGGTACTTTCTTTGTATACATTCGACTATACGGGCCGAGCCCGGATTTACGGGAAATCGCGGGTTTTCGGTTGCCGGCGATTAAACTGCTTTCATTCGGCGTCTCATCAAAAATGAAAACATTTTTGAAAACTACAAGTCTCATGGGTTTTAGTGGTGAAAAAATAATTTTAAAAATCGTTCGGGAAATGAGTTTACTCCCTGGGTACTTTCTTTGTATACATTCGACTATACGGGCCGAGCCCGGGATTTACGGGAAATCGCGGGTTTTCGGTTGCCGGCGATTAAACTGCTTTCATTCGGCGTCTCATCAAAAATGAAAACATTTTTGAAAACTACAAGTCTCATGGGTTTTAGTGGTGAAAAAATAATTTTAAAAATCGTTCGGGAAATGAGTTTACTCCCTGGGTACTTTCTTTGTATACATTCGACTATACGGGCCGAGCCCGGATTTACGGGAAATCGCGGGTTTTCGGTTGCCGGCGATTAAACTGCTTTCATTCGGCGTCTCATCAAAAATGAAAACATTTTTGAAAACTACAAGTCTCATGGGTTTTAGTGGTGAAAAAATAATTTTAAAAATCGTTCGGGAAATGAGTTTACTCCCTGGGTACTTTCTTTGTATACATTCGACTATACGGGCCGAGCCCGGGATTTACGGGAAATCGCGGGTTTTCGGTTGCCGGCGATTAAACTGCTTTCATTCGGCGTCTCATCAAAAATGAAAACATTTTTGAAAACTACAAGTCTCATGGGTTTTAGTGGTGAAAAAATAATTTTAAAAATCGTTCGGGAAATGAGTTTACTCCCTGGGTACTTTCTTTGTATACATTCGACTATACGGGCCGAGCCCGGGATTTACGGGAAATCGCGGGTTTTCGGTTGCCGGCGATTAAACTGCTTTCATTCGGCGTCTCATCAAAAATGAAAACATTTTTGAAAACTACAAGTCTCATGGGTTTTAGTGGTGAAAAAATAATTTTAAAAATCGTTCGGGAAATGAGTTTACTCCCTGGGTACTTTCTTTGTATACATTCGACTATACGGGCCGAGCCCGGGATTTACGGGAAATCGCGGGTTTTCGGTTGCCGGCGATTAAACTGCTTTCATTCGGCGTCTCATCAAAAATGAAAACATTTTTGAAAACTACAAGTCTCATGGGTTTTAGTGGTGAAAAAATAATTTTAAAAATCGTTCGGGAAATGAGTTTACTCCCTGGGTACTTTCTTTGTATACATTCGACTATACGGGCCGAGCCCGGATTTACGGGAAATCGCGGGTTTTCGGTTGCCGGCGATTAAACTGCTTTCATTCGGCGTCTCATCAAAAATGAAAACATTTTTGAAAACTACAAGTCTCATGGGTTTTAGTGGTGAAAAAATAATTTTAAAAATCGTTCGGGAAATGAGTTTACTCCCTGGGTACTTTCTTTGTATACATTCGACTATACGGGCCGAGCCCGGGATTTACGGGAAATCGCGGGTTTTCGGTTGCCGGCGATTAAACTGCTTTCATTCGGCGTCTCATCAAAAATGAAAACATTTTTGAAAACTACAAGTCTCATGGGTTTTAGTGGTGAAAAAATAATTTTAAAAATCGTTCGGGAAATGAGTTTACTCCCTGGGTACTTTCTTTGTATACATTCGACTATACGGGCCGAGCCCGGGATTTACGGGAAATCGCGGGTTTTCGGTTGCCGGCGATTAAACTGCTTTCATTCGGCGTCTCATCAAAAATGAAAACATTTTTGAAAACTACAAGTCTCATGGGTTTTAGTGGTGAAAAAATAATTTTAAAAATCGTTCGGGAAATGAGTTTACTCCCTGGGTACTTTCTTTGTATACATTCGACTATACGGGCCGAGCCCGGGATTTACGGGAAATCGCGGGTTTTCGGTTGCCGGCGATTAAACTGCTTTCATTCGGCGTCTCATCAAAAATGAAAACATTTTTGAAAACTACAAGTCTCATGGGTTTTAGTGGTGAAAAAATAATTTTAAAAATCGTTCGGGAAATGAGTTTACTCCCTGGGTACTTTCTTTGTATACATTCGACTATACGGCCGAGCCCGGGATTTACGGGAAATCGCGGGTTTTCGGTTGCCGGCGATTAAACTGCTTTCATTCGGCGTCTCATCAAAAATGAAAACATTTTTGAAAACTACAAGTCTCATGGGTTTTAGTGGTGAAAAAATAATTTTAAAAATCGTTCGGGAAATGAGTTTACTCCCTGGGTACTTTCTTTGTATACATTCGACTATACGGGCCGAGCCCGGGATTTACGGGAAATCGCGGGTTTTCGGTTGCCGGCGATTAAACTGCTTTCATTCGGCGTCTCATCAAAAATGAAAACATTTTTGAAAACTACAAGTCTCATGGGTTTTAGTGGTGAAAAAATAATTTTAAAAATCGTTCGGGAAATGAGTTTACTCCCTGGGTACTTTCTTTGTATACATTCGACTATACGGCCGAGCCCGGGATTTACGGGAAATCGCGGGTTTTCGGTTGCCGGCGATTAAACTGCTTTCATTCGGCGTCTCATCAAAAATGAAAACATTTTTGAAAACTACAAGTCTCATGGTTTTAGTGGTGAAAAAATAATTTTAAAAATCGTTCGGGAAATGAGTTTACTCCCTGGGTACTTTCTTTGTATACATTCGACTATACGGGCCGAGCCCGGATTTACGGGAAATCGCGGGTTTTCGGTTGCCGGCGATTAAACTGCTTTCATTCGGCGTCTCATCAAAAATGAAAACATTTTTGAAAACTACAAGTCTCATGGGTTTTAGTGGTGAAAAAATAATTTTAAAAATCGTTCGGGAAATGAGTTTACTCCCTGGGTACTTTCTTTGTATACATTCGACTATACGGCCGAGCCCGGATTTACGGGAAATCGCGGGTTTTCGGTTGCCGGCGATTAAACTGCTTTCATTCGGCGTCTCATCAAAAATGAAAACATTTTTGAAAACTACAAGTCTCATGGGTTTTAGTGGTGAAAAAATAATTTTAAAAATCGTTCGGGAAATGAGTTTACTCCCTGGGTACTTTCTTTGTATACATTCGACTATACGGGCCGAGCCCGGATTTACGGGAAATCGCGGGTTTTCGGTTGCCGGCGATTAAACTGCTTTCATTCGGCGTCTCATCAAAAATGAAAACATTTTTGAAAACTACAAGTCTCATGGGTTTTAGTGGTGAAAAAATAATTTTAAAAATCGTTCGGGAAATGAGTTTACTCCCTGGGTACTTTCTTTGTATACATTCGACTATACGGGCCGAGCCCGGATTTACGGGAAATCGCGGGTTTTCGGTTGCCGGCGATTAAACTGCTTTCATTCGGCGTCTCATCAAAAATGAAAACATTTTTGAAAACTACAAGTCTCATGGGTTTTAGTGGTGAAAAAATAATTTTAAAAATCGTTCGGGAAATGAGTTTACTCCCTGGGTACTTTCTTTGTATACATTCGACTATACGGGCCGAGCCCGGGATTTACGGGAAATCGCGGGTTTTCGGTTGCCGGCGATTAAACTGCTTTCATTCGGCGTCTCATCAAAAATGAAAACATTTTTGAAAACTACAAGTCTCATGGGTTTTAGTGGTGAAAAAATAATTTTAAAAATCGTTCGGGAAATGAGTTTACTCCCTGGGTACTTTCTTTGTATACATTCGACTATACGGGCCGAGCCCGGATTTACGGGAAATCGCGGGTTTTCGGTTGCCGGCGATTAAACTGCTTTCATTCGGCGTCTCATCAAAAATGAAAACATTTTTGAAAACTACAAGTCTCATGGGTTTTAGTGGTGAAAAAATAATTTTAAAAATCGTTCGGGAAATGAGTTTACTCCCTGGGTACTTTCTTTGTATACATTCGACTATACGGGCCGAGCCCGGATTTACGGGAAATCGCGGGTTTTCGGTTGCCGGCGATTAAACTGCTTTCATTCGGCGTCTCATCAAAAATGAAAACATTTTTGAAAACTACAAGTCTCATGGGTTTTAGTGGTGAAAAAATAATTTTAAAAATCGTTCGGGAAATGAGTTTACTCCCTGGGTACTTTCTTTGTATACATTCGACTATACGGGCCGAGCCCGGATTTACGGGAAATCGCGGGTTTTCGGTTGCCGGCGATTAAACTGCTTTCATTCGGCGTCTCATCAAAAATGAAAACATTTTTGAAAACTACAAGTCTCATGGGTTTTAGTGGTGAAAAAATAATTTTAAAAATCGTTCGGGAAATGAGTTTACTCCCTGGGTACTTTCTTTGTATACATTCGACTATACGGGCCGAGCCCGGATTTACGGGAAATCGCGGGTTTTCGGTTGCCGGCGATTAAACTGCTTTCATTCGGCGTCTCATCAAAAATGAAAACATTTTTGAAAACTACAAGTCTCATGGGTTTTAGTGGTGAAAAAATAATTTTAAAAATCGTTCGGGAAATGAGTTTACTCCCTGGGTACTTTCTTTGTATACATTCGACTATACGGGCCGAGCCCGGATTTACGGGAAATCGCGGGTTTTCGGTTGCCGGCGATTAAACTGCTTTCATTCGGCGTCTCATCAAAAATGAAAACTTTTTGAAAACTACAAGTCTCATGGGTTTTAGTGGTGAAAAAATAATTTTAAAAATCGTTCGGGAAATGAGTTTACTCCCTGGGTACTTTCTTTGTATACATTCGACTATACGGCCAAGCCCGGGATTTACGGGAAATCGCGGGTTTTCGGTTGCCGGCGATTAAACTGCTTTCATTCGGCGTCTCATCAAAAATGAAAACATTTTTGAAAACTACAAGTCTCATGGGTTTTAGTGGTGAAAAATAATTTTAAAAATCGTTCGGGAAATGAGTTTACTCCCTGGGTACTTTCTTTGTATACATTCGACTATACGGGCCGAGCCCGGGATTTACGGGAAATCGCGGGTTTTCGGTTGCCGGCGATTAAACTGCTTTCATTCGGCGTCTCATCAAAAATGAAAACATTTTTGAAAACTACAAGTCTCATGGGTTTTAGTGGTGAAAAAATAATTTTAAAAATCGTTCGGGAAATGAGTTTACTCCCTGGGTACTTTCTTTGTATACATTCGACTATACGGGCCGAGCCCGGGATTTACGGGAAATCGCGGGTTTTCGGTTGCCGGCGATTAAACTGCTTTCATTCGGCGTCTCATCAAAAATGAAAACTTTTTGAAAACTACAAGTCTCATGTGTTTTAGTGGTGAAAAAATAATTTTAAAAATCGTTCGGGAAATGAGTTTACTCCCTGGGTACTTTCTTTGTATACATTCGACTATACGGGATTTACGGGAAATCGCGGGTTTTCGGTTGCCGGCGATTAAACTGCTTTCATTCGGCGTCTCATCAAAAATGAAAACATTTTTGAAAACTACAAGTCTCATGGTTTTAGTGGTGAAAAAATAATTTTAAAAATCGTTCGGGAAATGAGTTTACTCCCTGGGTACTTTCTTTGTATACATTCGACTATACGGGCCGAGCCCGGATTTACGGGAAATCGCGGGTTTTCGGTTTCCGGCGATTAAACTGCTTTCATTCGGCGTCTCATCAAAAATGAAACATTTTTGAAAACTAAAGTCTCATGGGTTTTGAGTTTACTCCCTGGGTACTTTCTTTGTATACATTCGACTATACGGGCCGAGCCCGGGATTTACGGGAAATCGCGGGTTTTCGGTTGCCGGCGATTAAACTGCTTTCATTCGGCGTCTCATCAAAAATGAAAACATTTTTGAAAACTACAAGTCTCATGGGTTTTAGTGGTGAAAAAATAATTTTAAAAATCGTTCGGGAAATGAGTTTACTCCCTGGGTACTTTCTTTGTATACATTCGACTATACGGGCCGAGCCCGGGATTTACGGGAAATCGCGGGTTTTCGGTTGCCGGCGATTAAACTGCTTTCATTCGGCGTCTCATAAAATGAAAACATTTTTGAAAACTACAAGTCTCATGGTTTTAGTGGTGAAAAAATAATTTTAAAAATCGTTCGGGAAATGAGTTTACTCCCTGGGTACTTTCTTTGTATACATTCGACTATACGGCCGAGCCCGGATTTACGGGAAATCGCGGGTTTTCGGTTGCCGGCGATTAAACTGCTTTCATTCGGCGTCTCATCAAAAATGAAACATTTTTGAAAACTACAAGTCTCATGGGTTTTAGTGGTGAAAAAATAATTTTAAAAATCGTTCGGGAAATGAGTTTACTCCCTGGGTACTTTCTTTGTATAATTCGACTATACGGCCGAGC
>JASGCC010003075.1:0-25376 GCA_030067915.1 Hydractinia echinata | reverse complement strand
TTTAAAGTTTGAACCATTTTCGATATAACGTCATAATAAATCGTAGATATCTGCCCGTACGTCTGTCTACGACCATACCACGATGAACACACCTGTTCTCGCCAATCACGGAAGTTAAGCATCGTCGGGTCGGGATAGTACTTGGATGGGGAGCCGCCTGGGAACTCCCGGTGTCGTAGGCTATTGAGTTTCATGTCACTTTTTATATCACCACGACTGTGACGGATCTTTTTTAAAAAAATAGGCGCTGAGTAAATCAAGTTAAGGACTGATTAGAATTTTTCCCTCCAAACGGCTACGATCTTGCTGCAATAAACGCCGGACGTCCCAAAAGAATGGATTAGGAGCGACAGACTAAGAAAATCGCGATGTAGTTACTTTGCTAATTAACTTTTTCATATGAAAAAAATGTCTGAAAGTACCCTATTGCCTACGTTGGAACTTTTTACCACACATTTTAAGCTCATGGTTGTCGTAATGAATCGATAGAGCTTGAAAAGAGCTTTCAAACGCACATAAACACGACCTATTTCCGATGATCCAGTCCAGAAATGCGACCTTTAAAGTTTGAACCATTTTCGATATAACGTCATAATAAATCGTAGATATCTGCCCGTACGTCTGTCTACGACCATACCACGATGAACACACCTGTTCTCGTCCAATCACGGAAGTTAAGCATCGTCGGGTCGGGATAGTACTTGATGGGGAGCCGCCTGGGAACTCCCGGTGTCGTAGGCTATTGAGTTTTTCATGTTACATTTTTATATCACCACGACTGTGACGGATCTTTTTAAAAAAATAGGCGCTGAGTAAATCAAGTAAGGGACATGATTAGAATTTTTTCCCTCCAAACGGCTACGATCTTGCTGCAATAAACGCGCGACGTCCCAAAAGAATGGATTAGGAGCGACAGACTAAGAAAAATCGCGATGTAGTTACTTTGCTAATTAACTTTTTCATATGAAAAAATAGTCTGAAAGTACCCTATTGCCTACGTTGGAACTTTTTACCACACATTTTAAAGCTCATGGTTGTCGTAATGAATCGATAGAGCTTGAAAAGAGCTTTCAAACGCACATAAACACGACCTATTTCCGATGATTCAGTCCAGAAATGCGACCTTTAAAGTTTGAACCATTTTCGATATAACGTCATAATAAATCGTAGATATCTGCCCGTACGTCTGTCTACGACCATACCACGATGAACACACCTGTTCTCGTCCAATCACGGAAGTTAAGCATCGTCGGGTCGGGATAGTACTTGATGGGAGCCGCCTGGGAACTCCCGGTGTCGTAGGCTATTGAGTTTTTCATGTTACATTTTTATATCACCACGACTGTGACGGATCTTTTTTAAAAAAATAGGCGCTGAGTAAATCAAGTAAGGGACCTGATTAGAATTTTTTCCCTCCAAAACGGCTACGATCTTGCTGCAATAAACGCGCGACGTCCAAAAGAATGGATTAGGAGCGACAGACTAAGAAAATCGCGATGTAGTTACTTTGCTAATTAACTTTTTCATATGAAAATTAGTCTGAAAGTACCCTAACTTGCCTACGTTGGAACTTTTTACCACACATTTTAAGCTCATGGTTGTCGTAATGAATCCTATAGCTTGAAAAGAGCTTTCAAACGCACATAAACACGACCTATTTCCGATGATCCAGTCCAGAAATGCGACCTTTAAAGTTTGAACCATTTTCGATATAACGTCATAATAAATCGTAGATATCTGCCCGTACGTCTGTCTACGACCATACCACGATGAACACACCTGTTCTCGTCCAATCACGGAAGTTAAGCATCGTCGGGTCGGGATAGTACTTGATGGGGAGCCGCTGGGAACTCCCGGTGTCGTAGGCTATTGAGTTTTTCATGTTACATTTTTATATCACCACGACTGTGACGGATCTTTTTTAAAAAAATAGGCGCTGAGTAAATCAAGTAAGGACATGATTAGAATTTTTTCCCTCCAAAACGGCTACGATCTTGCTGCAATAAACGCGCGACGTCCCAAAAGAATGGATTAGGAGCGACAGACTAAGAAAATCGCGATGTAGTTACTTTGCTAATTAACTTTTTCATATGAAAAATTAGTCTGAAAGTACCCTAACTTGCCTACGTTGGAACTTTTTACCACACATTTTAAGCTCATGGTTGTCGTAATGAATCGTATAGCTTGAAAAGAGCTTTCAAACGCACATAAACACGACCTATTTCCGATGATCCAGTCCAGAAATGCGACCTTTAAAGTTTGAACCATTCGATATAACGTCATAATAAATCGTAGATATCTGCCCGTACGTCTGTCTACGACATACCACGATGAACACACCTGTTCTCGTCCAATCACGGAAGTTAAGCATCGTCGGGTCGGGATAGTACTTGATGGGGAGCCGCCTGGGAACTCCCGGTGTCGTAGGCTATTGAGTTTTTCATGTACATTTTTATATCACCACGACTGTGACGGATCTTTTTAAAAAAATAGGCGCTGAGTAAATCAAGTAAGGGACGATTTAGAATTTTTTCCCTCCAAAACGGCTACGATCTTGCTGCAATAAACGCGCGACGTCCCAAAAGAATGGATTAGGAGCGACAGACTAAGAAAATCGCGATGTAGTTACTTTGCTAATTAACTTTTTCATATGAAAAATAAGTCTGAAAGTACCCTATTGCCTACGTTGGAACTTTTTACCACACATTTTAAAGCTCATGGTTGCGTAATGAATCGATAGAGCTTGAAAAGAGCTTTCAAACGCACATAAACACGACCTATTTCCGATGATCCAGTCGAAATGCGACCTTTAAAGTTTGAACCATTTTCGATATAACGTCATAATAAATCGTAGATATCTGCCCGTACGTCTGTCTACGACCATACCACGATAACACACCTGTTCTCTCCAATCACGGAAGTTAAGCATCGTCGGGTCGGGATAGTACTTGGATGGGGAGCCGCCTGGGAACTCCCGGTGTCGTAGGCTATTGAGTTTTCATGTTACATTTTTATATCACCACGACTTTGACGGATCTTTTTAAAAAAATAGGCGCTGAGTAAATCAAGTAAGGGACATGATTAGAATTTTTCCCTCCAAAACGGCTACATCTTGCTGCAATAAACGCGCGACGTCCAAAAGAATGGATTAGGAGCGACAGACTAAGAAAATCGCGATGTAGTTACTTTGCTAATTAACTTTTTCATATGAAAAATAGTCTGAAAGTACCCTAACTTGCCTACGTTGGAACTTTTACCACACATTTTAAAGCTCATGGGTTCGTAATGAATCGATAGAGCTTGAAAAGAGCTTTTAAACGCACATAAACACGACCTATTTCCGATGATCCAGTCCAGAAATGCGACCTTTAAAGTTTGAACCATTTTCGATATAACGTCATAATAAATCGTAGATATCTGCCCGTACGTCTGTCTACGACATACCACGATGAACACACCTGTTCTCGTCCAATCACGGAAGTTAAGCATCGTCGGGTCGGATAGTACTTGGATGGGGAGCCGCCTGGGAACTCCCGGTGTCGTAGGCTATTGAGTTTTTCATGTTACATTTTTATATCACCACGACTGTGACGGATCTTTTTAAAAAATAGGCGCTGAGTAAATCAAGTAAGGGACATGATTAGAATTTTTTCCCCCAAAACGGCTACGATCTTGCTGCAATAAACGCGCGACGTCCCAAAAGAATGGATTAGGAGCGACAGACTAAGAAAATCGCGATGTAGTTACTTTGCTAATTAACTTTTTCATATGAAAAATAGTCTGAAAGTACCCTAACTTGCCTACGTTGGAACTTTTACCACACATTTTAAAGCTCATGGTTGTCGTAATGAATCGATAGAGCTTGAAAAGAGCTTTCAAACGCACATAAACACGACCTATTTCCGATGATCCAGTCCAGAAATGCGACCTTTAAAGTTTGAACCATTTTCGATATAACGTCATAATAAATCGTAGATATCTGCCGTACGTCTGTCTACGACCATACCACGATGAACCACCTGTTCTCGTCCAATCACGGAAGTTAAGCATCGTCGGGTCGGGATAGTACTTGGATGGGGAGCCGCCTGGGAACTCCCCGTGTCGTAGGCTATTGAGTTTTTCATGTTACATTTTTATTATCACACGACTGTGACGGATCTTTTTAAAAAATAGGCGCTGAGTAAATCAAGTAAGGGACATGATTAGAATTTTTTCCCTCCAAAACGGCTACGATCTTGCTGCAATAAACGCGCGACGTCCCAAAAGAATGGATTAGGAGCGACAGACTAAGAAAATCGCGATGTAGTTACTTTGCTAATTAACTTTTTCATATGAAAAATTAGTCTGAAAGTACCCTAACTTGCCTACGTTGGAACTTTTTACCACACATTTTAAAGCTCATGGTTGTCGTAATGAATCGATAGAGCTTGAAAAGAGCTTTCAAACGCACATAAACACGACCTATTTCCGATGATCCAGTCCAGAATACGACTAAAGTGCCATCATACAATAAATCCACGTGCTTCCACGCGCCCCGGCAGGCTACCCATTGGTCTAGTGTTCCCAGTCGCAATGAACTTACGGACGTCCCAAGTCGTTTTCCTTGGCGCCGTGGCTTTAGAAGACCGTCAAACTACGCGCCACAGGGCCTCTAAAGGCTGTCATATGGCCTTTTGCAGCCTAATCAGGGCCTTACACGTAAATCACGTGCTTCCCACGCGCCCCCCGACAGGCTACCATTGGTCTAGTGTCCCAGTCGCAATGGACTACGACGTCCCAAGTCGTTTTCCTGGGCGCCGTGCTTTAGAAGACCGTCAACTACGCGCACAGGCCTCTTAAAAGGCTTCATAATGTCGCCTTTTTGCAGCCTAAATAAAGGGCCTTACACGTAAATCAACGTGCTTTCCAGGCGCTCCCGGCAGGGCTACCATTGTCTAGGTGTTCCCAGTCGCCAATGAACTACGACGCCCAAGTCGTTTTCCTTGTTCGCGTGGCTTTAGAATGACCGTCAACTACGTGCACAGACCTCTAAAGGACTGTATATGGCCTTTTGCAGCCTTAATAAGGGCCTTACACGTAAATTCACGTGCTTTCACGCGCCCCGGCAAGTACCATTGGTCTAGTGTTCCCAGTCGCAATGAACTACGAACGTCCCAAGGCGTTTTCCAGGCGCGTGGCTTTTAAAAGACCGTCAACTTACGCAGACAGAGCACTCTAAAAGGCATAGTTAAATATGGCCATTTATGAAACGAAAAACCTAATAAGGCCTCTTACACGAAATACACGTGCTTCACGCGCCACAGGCAGAAGCTACCAAAATTGGTTAGTAGTTCCAAAAAAAGTCGCAATAGAACCTACGGAGTCCCAAAAGTCGTCTTTCATTGGACGACACATGGACCTAAATAATAGACACTGTTTAAAATACAGATGCACAGGCCCTCTAAAAAGGATATAATGTTAATTATGGAACTAATTTGATCGCCTAATAAGTGCACTTACACGATAAATCACGACAGGTATCCACCGCTCCAGAAACTGGAAGTACACCATTGGTCATAGATTCCTTCCACTCTCAATGGAACTACGAGCCCCAAGATCGATTTTCACCTTATGGCGAACCGTGGACATTATAGAAAGAACTCCGCATACAACTACGCGACACAGGACCCTCTATAAAGGCGATAATATGGACCTTTTGCCAGCCTAAAAGGCCCATTACACGTAAATCACGTGGCTTCCACGCGCACCGGACAAGGCTTAAACCATTGGATCAGTGTCACAGAGTAACGACAAGAACTACAACGTGACCACAAGTCAGATATTCCATATGGCGCCCGTGCATTTAAAAGGAAGACCGAAAATTCAACATAAAACGCGCACAGCTCTAAAGGCTGGTATATATGCGCCTTTTGCCTGCCAAATTAAGCGCAGTACACAGTAAATCACGTGTTATCCACGTGCCCCGTGCAAGATTGCTACCATTTAGGGTACTAGTATGTTCCCATGTCGCAATATTTCCGGACTACGACACGTTCCCAAGTCAATTTTCTGAGCGTCGTATAGACTAGAAAGACACGTTAACAACATACAGTCACAGGAACTCTAAAAGGCTGTCAATAATAAGAGAAACCATATTTAGACAGAAACATAAATTAAAAAAGGGACAACTGATAACGTAAAATCACAGTGCTTCCAACGCGCACAGAGGCAGCTACCATTAGGTCATAAGAATGTAATCCCCAGTCGACAATAGAACTCACGAAAAAAGTCCCAAGTCTTATTATCGCTATAAGCGACCCATGGCGATACAAAATTAGAAAAACCCAAATAGATAACATAAACAGAAATATAGCACAAGATACCTCTAACAAGACTTGTAAAATATAGGGCCTTATTGCAGAACACTAATAAAGGCAAACTTACAAAGTATAAAATCACGTGCTTCCACAGACGAGCAAACAAACCAGCAGCAAAGAAGAACTACCATTTTAGGATCTAAGTAAAGTATAACCCAGTCGAACAAATGCACATATACGAACGTCACAACAAAGTTAACAAGATTCCACTAATAGGGCGCCGTGCTCAATTAAGAAGACCAAAAAAAGTCAAACTTACGCGCACAGGAACCTACATAAGGCCCTGTCCAAATGATTCCTTTTGCAGAAAAACCGTTAAATAAGGAGACCTAGTTACACGTAAATCAAACGTTACTTCCACGCGCCCCGACAGGCTCCATATGGTCTTAAGAATAAAGTAAAACACCAGTCGCAATGGAGACTACGACGTCACCAAAGTTACAGATAGATATACATAGGACGCCGCTTGCATATATTAAGAGACCAAAGAAGATCAAACTACAGCGCCACAGGACACTTACTAAAGAGCTGTCATATCGACCTATTTGGAATCAGAAAACCTAATAAGGGCCTTTAACGAACAGTAAAATACACGTAGACTTCCAGGCGCCCCGAGACAAGCTACCAATAATGGTTAAGTATTCCCAGATTCAGCAAAAAATGAACTACGACGTACCCAAGTCGTTTTTTCACAATTGCGCACGTAGAATGCTTTAGACAAGATCCGTCAACTACGCAAAATGCAACAGAACCTCATAAAGACATGTAATATGCGCCATTATTAGCAGAAAACACATAATAAAAAGGGACCTTTACCACGTAAAAAACACGTGCTACACACGCGCAACACAGCAGAGCATAACCATATGGAAATCTTAAGATAGATATACCCAGTCGACCAATAGAACTACGGACAATACAAACAGGTACCAAAGGCAGAATTCATTTCACATGGCACGCACGTGGGCTTTTAATATAGAACCGTACAAACTAACGCGCACAGGACCTACATAAAAAGGCATGTAATATGGCCTTTTTGACCGCAACACACTATAAGGCCTTACACAGTTAAAATACACGTGCTTCCAACGCGCCCCGGCAAAAGCATACACACTTGGAATCTCGTAAGTTCCCAGTCGCACCAATAGAACTACTTAACGTAACAACCAAGTTAGATTTATACACTGGCGCATGGCCTGTATGACACTGTTTTAAATGCAGTGCACAACGCATCTAATAGGTGTAATAAGGCATTTTATGCCGACCTAATGAAGTGCCCTTACACAGTAAATCAACGCGGTTCCACCGCCCAGGACTGGTCACCATTGGTCTAGTCCATTACTAACTCTCAAATGACTACAGACGTACCCAAGATATTTTCCATGGCGCGTTGCTTTAGAAGACCTCAACTACAGCACGCACAGGCCTCTAAAGCTGTATATCTCCTTTTGGAAGAACCTAATAAGGGAGCCCTTAACACGTAAAATCACGTGCATTCACAGGCGCCCCGCAGAACTTTACCCAAATAGGTCTAGTGTTCCCCAGTCGCAATTGAACTACGGAAACGTCCCAAGATCGTTTTCCTAAATAGTCGCCGTGGCATATATTAAGAAGACCGAATCAACATTAACAGATGCACAGACTCTAAAAGACATGTACATATGGCTTTAGCAAGAAACACTATAAGGACCTTACACATTAATCACGTGGCTACTCACGAACGCAACCCGGGCAGCTACCATTAGGTACTAAGTTCTCCCAGGTCGCATGAACTACGAAAAACGATCCCAAAGGCGTTTTCCATGGGCGCCGTGGACTTAAAAGACAACGAATCAAACTACGCGCCACAAGGCCTCTAAGGGCATGTAAATATTGGCACTATTTAGCACGAACCTTAAATAAGGCCACACTTGACCACGTAAATCAACAGTGCATATACGCACGCGCATCAAAAATAATAAAAAATAAACCCAGGCAAGGCTACATTGGAGCTAGTGTTACCCAGATACGCAATGAAACATACAGAAAACCGATACCAAAGTCAGATATTATACCTTGGCGACCATAGGCCTAAATAATAGACACTAGATTAAAACAGTGCACAGAGCCTAAAAAAGGGTTCTGTAATATAGGACTTTTGCCGCCTAATAAGTGCCTTACACGTTAAATCACGCAGATGTTACCACGACCACAGGGCTCACGGTACAAACCATTGATTCTAGTCCTTCCACTCCAATGACGAACACAGACGACACACAAGTCAAAATGAATCAGAATTTTCCTTGCGCGTGGCTAGAAGAACCGTTACTACAAAGGCGCACAGGCCCTAAGGCTGTAAATATAGCCTTTGACAACGAACCATATAAATGGCCCTTACACGTAAATACACGTGCTATCCACGCGCACTCCGCAGAAGCTTACCATTGAGTCTGTGTTCGAGCTCGCAATGAACATACGACGATCCCAAGTCGTTAGTCCTTGGCGCCGTGGTTTAGAAGACCGTCAATTAACGCGCACCAGGCCTATACTAACAGGCAATGCTAATATGGACCTTTTCGCCTCCTCAATAAGAGGCAAGTGCACCGATAAATACGTGTTTAACCACGTGCCACGGGCATAAGCTAACATTGGTCTAGTAGTTCCCAAAAAGTCGCAATGGACTACGATCGTCCACAAAGTAAAACCATTTTCCTGAAGCGTCGATTCTTATAGAAAGACACAGTACAACTACCGCGCACAGGCCTAACAAAAGGCTATGTCAATAAAATGGAGCCTTTGATGGCAGACCTAAATAAGGCCTTACACAGTAAAATCAACGTGCACCACGACGCAACGGCAGGCTTCCATTGGATACTAGTGTTCCCCAAGTGCATATGAACATACCGAAAACAGTCCAAGTCTATATAATTACCTTATCGCCATGGCAAAATAACTAGAAACAACCAAGAAGATCAACTACGATAGTCACATACTACTAAAGACTGTAATATGGCACATTTTTAGAAGAACACATAAAATTAAAGGCAAACTAATACAAGTAATCACGTGCTTCCACGCGCACCCAGACAGAGACTAACCATATGGTCAGTAGATAATACCCAAGTCAGCAAAATGAAACAAAATACGACGTCCCAAGTCGTATATTACACTTGAGCCGCACCGATGGACTTTAGAGAACCGTCAACTACGCGCCAAGTGCCTTCTAAGGCCTGCTCAAATGGCAAACTTAATATGCAGAAACCTAATAAAGGGCACTTACAACGTAAAATCACGTATACTTCCAACAGCGACACCCAGCAGAAGCTGACCAATTGAGTCTAGTGTATCCACGATCGACACCCCACTATGGCTACACGTCCCAAGTCGTTTGCTGAGCCCAGTTGCCTTTAGAAAGATCCGATCAAAACTACGCGCACAAGGCCTCCTAAGGACTGATTCATATTACGGCCATTTTGCAGATAAACACAAAATAAGGGACACTATAAAACAATCAATCACGTGACTTCCAGGACGCCCCAAGGCAAGAAAGCACTACCATTGGTCTAGTGTTCCACAGTATCGCAATGAACTACGACGTCCCAAGTCGTTATTCCTATAGTACAGCCGTGGCTATTAGAAGCCGTCAACTACGTAGCACAGACCTTCTAAAAATCTTTGATAAATATGGAACCTATTTGCAGAAACCTAATAAGAGCACATACAACTAAAAATCACGTGACTCTCCACGCAGCAAACCCAGAGCATAGAAGCATACCATTAGTACTAGTGTTTACCCAAAAAGTCGCAAAAGGTCGCATTTCTGGACTGGATCATCGGAAATAGGTCGTGTTTATGTGCGTTTGAAAGCTCTTTTCAAGCTATAGATTCATTACGACAACCATGAGCCTTAAAATGTGTGGTAAAAGTTCCAACGTAGGCAAGTTAGGGTACTTCAGACTAATTTTTCATATGAAAAAGTTAATTAGCAAAGTAACTACATCGCGATTTTCTTAGTCTGTCGCTCCTAATCCATTCTTTTGGGACGTCGCGCGTTTATTGCAGCAAGATCGTAGCCGTTTTGGAGGGAAAAAATTCTAATCATGTCCCTTACTTGATTTACTCAGCGCCTATTTTTTTAAAAAGATCCGTCACAGTCGTGGTGATATAAAAATGTAACATGAAAAACTCAATAGCCTACGACACCGGGAGTTCCCAGGCGGCTCCCCATCCAAGTACTATCCCGACCCGACGATGCTTAACTTCCGTGATTGGACGAGAACAGGTGTGTTCATCGTGGTATAGTCGTAGACAGACGTACGGGCAGATATCTACGATTTATTATGACGTTATATCGAAAATGGTTCAAACTTTAAAGGTCGCATTTCTGGACTGGATCATCGGAAATAGGTCGTGTTTATGTGCGTTTGAAAGCTCTTTTCAAGCTATATCGATTCATTACGACAACCATGAGCTTAAAATGTGTGGAAAAGTTCAACCGTAAGGCCAAGTTAGGGACTTTCAGACTAATTTTTTTCATATGAAAAATTAATTAGCAAAGTAACTACTTCGCATGATTTTCCTTAGCTGTCGCTCCTGAATGCCATTCTTTGGGCGACGCTCGCGCGTTTATGCAGCAAGATCGTAGCCGTCTTGGAGGGAAAAAATTCTAATCATGTCCCTTTACTTGATTTATCAGCGCCTATTTTTTTAAAAAGATCCGTCACAGTCGTGGTGATATAAAAATGTAACATGAAAAACTCAATAGCCGACGACACCGGGAGTTCCCAGCGGACTCTCCATCCAAGTACTATCCGACCCCGACGATGCTTGACTTCCGTGATTGGACGAGAACAGGTGTGTTCATCGTGTATGGTCGTAGACAGAACGTACGGCAGATATCTACGATTTATTATGACGTTATATCGAAATGGTTCAAAACTTTAAAGGTCGCATTTCTGGACTGGATCGTCGAAATAGGTCGTGTTTATGTGCGTTTGAAAGCTCTTTTCAAGCTATATCGATTCATTACGACAACCATGAGCTTAAAATGTGTGGTAAAAAGTTCCAACGTAGGCAAGTTAGGGTACTTTCAGACTAATTTTTCATATGAAAAAGTTAATTAGCAAAGTAACTACACTCGGCGATTTTCTTAGTCCTGTCGCTCCTAATCCATTCTTTTGGGACGTCGCGCGTTTATTGCAGCAAGATCGTAGCCGTTTGGAGGGAAAAAATTCTAATCATGTCCTTTACTTGATTTATTCAGCGCCTATTTTTTTAAAAAGATCCGTCACAGTCGTGGTGATATAAAAATGTAACATGAAAAACTCAATAGCCGACGACACCGGGAGTTCCCAGGCGGCTCCCCATCCAAGTACTATCCCGACCCGACGATGCTTAACTTCCGTGATTGGACGAGAACAGGTGTGTTCATCGTGGTATGGTCGTAGACAGACGTACGGGCAGATATCTACGATTTATTATGACGTTATATCGAAAATGGTTCAAACTTTAAAGGTCGCATTTCTGGACTGGATCATCGGAAATAGGTCGTGTTTATGTGCGTTTGAAAGCTCTTTTCAAGCTATATCGATTCATTACGACAACCATGAGCCTTTAAAATGTGTGGTAAAAAAGTTCCAACGTAGGCAAGTTAGGGTACTTTCAGACTAATTTTTCATATGAAAAAGTTAATTAGCAAAGTAACTACATCGCGATTTTCTTAGTCTGTCGCTCCTAATCCATTCTTTTGGGACGTCGCGCGTTTATTGCAGCAAGATCGTAGCCGTTTTGGAGGGAAAAAATTCTAATCATGTCCTTTACTTGATTTATTCAGCGCCTATTTTTTTAAAAAGATCCGTCACAGTCGTGGTGATATAAAAATGTAACATGAAAAACTCAATAGCCGACGACACCGGGAGTTCCCAGGCGGCTCTCCATCCAAGTACTATCCCGACCCGACGATGCTTAAACTTCCGTGATTGGACGAGAACAGGTGTGTTCATCGTGGTATGGTCGTAGACAGACGTACGGGCAGATATCTACGATTTATTATGACGTTATATCGAAAAATGGTTCAAAACTTTAAAGGTCGCATTTCTGGACTGGATCATCGGAAATAGGTCGTGTTTATGTGCGTTTGAAAGCTCTTTTCAAGCTATATCGATTCATTACGACAACCATGAGCCTTAAAATGTGTGGTAAAAAGTTCCAACGTAGGCAAGTTAGGGTACTTTCAGACTAATTTTTCATATGAAAAAGTTAATTAGCAAAGTAACTACATCGCGATTTTCTTAGTCTGTCGCTCCTAATCCATTCTTTTGGGACGTCGCGCGTTTATTGCAGCAAGATCGTAGCCGTCTTGGAGGGAAAAAATTCTAATCATGTCCTTTACTTGATTTACTTCAGCGCCTATTTTTTTAAAAAGATCCGTCACAGTCGTGTGATATAAAAATGTAACATGAAAAACTCAATAGCCTACGACACCGGGAGTTCCCAGGCGGCTCCCCATCCAAGTACTATCCCGACCCGACGATGCTTAACTTCCGTGATTGGACGAGAACAGGTGTGTTCATCGTGGTATGGTCGTAGACAGACGTACGGGCAGATATCTACGATTTATTATGACGTTATATCGAAAATGGTTCAAACTTTAAAGGTCGCATTTCTGGACTGGATCATCGGAAATAGGTCGTGTTTATGTGCGTTTGAAAGCTCTTTTCAAGCTATATCGATTCATTACGACAACCATGAGCTTTAAAATGTGTGGTAAAAAGTTCCAACGTAGGCAAGTTAGGGTACTTTCAGACTAATTTTTCATATGAAAAAGTTAATTAGCAAAGTAACTACATCGCGATTTTCTTAGTCTGTCGCTCCTAATCCATTCTTTTGGACGTCGCGCGTTTATTGCAGCAAGATCGTAGCCGTCTTGGAGGGAAAAAATTCTAATCATGTCCTTTACTTGATTTATTCAGCGCCTATTTTTTTAAAAAGATCCGTCACAGTCGTGGTGATATAAAAATGTAACATGAAAAACTCAATAGCCTACGACACCGGGAGTTCCCAGGCGGCTCTCCCATCCAAGTACTATCCCGACCCGACGATGCTTAACTTCCGTGATTGGACGAGAACAGGTGTGTTCATCGTGGTATGGTCGTAGACAGACGTACGGGCAGATATCTACGATTTATTATGACGTTATATCGAAAATGGTTCAAACTTTAAAGGTCGCATTTCTGGACTGGATCATCGGAAATAGGTCGTGTTTATGTGCGTTTGAAAGCTCTTTTCAAAGCTATATCGATTCATTACGACAACCATGAGCTTTAAAATGTGTGGTAAAAAGTTCCAACGTAGGCAAGTTAGGGTACTTTCAGACTAATTTTTCATATGAAAAGTTAATTAGCAAAGTAACTACATCGCGATTTTCTTAGTCTGTCGCTCCTAATCCATTCTTTTGGGACGTCGCGCGTTTATTGCAGCAAGATCGTAGCCGTTTTGGAGGGAAAAAATTCTAATCATGTCCTTTACTTGATTTACTCAGCGCCTATTTTTTTAAAAAGATCCGTCACAGTCGTGGTGATATAAAAATGTAACATGAAAAACTCAATAGCCGACGACACCGGGAGTTCCCAGGCGGCTCTCCATCCAAGTACTATCCCGACCCGACGATGCTTAACTTCCGTGATTGGACGAGAACAGGTGTGTTCATCGTGGTATGGTCGTAGACAGACGTACGGGCAGATATCTACGATTTATTATGACGTTATATCGAAAATGGTTCAAACTTTAAAGGTCGCATTTCTGGACTGGATCATCGGAAATAGGTCGTGTTTATGTGCGTTTGAAAGCTCTTTTCAAGCTATATCGATTCATTACGACAACCATGAGCCTTAAAATGTGTGGTAAAAAGTTCCAACGTAGGCAAGTTAGGGTACTTTCAGACTAATTTTTCATATGAAAAAGTTAATTAGCAAAGTAACTACATCGCGATTTTCTTAGTCTGTCGCTCCTAATCCATTCTTTTGGGACGTCGCGCGTTTATTGCAGCAAGATCGTAGCCGTCTTGGAGGGAAAAAATTCTAATCATGTCCCTTACTTGATTTACTCAGCGCCTATTTTTTTAAAAAGATCCGTCACAGTCGTAGTGATATAAAAATGTAACATGAAAAACTCAATAGCCGACGACACCGGGAGTTCCCAGGCGGCTCTCCATCCAAGTACTATCCCGACCCGACGATGCTTAACTTCCGTGATTGGACGAGAACAGGTGTGTTCATCGTGGTATGGTCGTAGACAGACGTACGGGCAGATATCTACGATTTATTATGACGTTATATCGAAAATGGTTCAAACTTTAAAGGTCGCATTTCTGGACTGGATCATCGGAAATAGGTCGTGTTTATGTGCGTTTGAAAGCTCTTTTCAAGCTATATCGATTCATTACGACAACCATGAGCCTTAAAATGTGTGGTAAAAAGTTCCAACGTAGGCAAGTTAGGGTACTTTCAGACTAATTTTTCATATGAAAAAGTTAATTAGCAAAGTAACTACATCGCGATTTTCTTAGTCTGTCGCTCCTAATCCATTCTTTTGGGACGTCGCGCGTTTATTGCAGCAAGATCGTAGCCGTTTTGGAGGGAAAAAATTCTAATCATGTCCCTTTACTTGATTTACTCAGCGCCTATTTTTTTAAAAAGATCCGTCACAGTCGTGGTGATATAAAAATGTAACATGAAAAACTCAATAGCCTACGACACCGGGAGTTCCCAGGCGGCTCCCCATCCAAGTACTATCCCGACCCGACGATGCTTAACTTCCGTGATTGGACGAGAACAGGTGTGTTCATCGTGGTATGGTCGTAGACAGACGTACGGGCAGATATCTACGATTTATTATGACGTTATATCGAAAATGGTTCAAACTTTAAAGGTCGCATTTCTGGACTGGATCATCGGAAATAGGTCGTGTTTATGTGCGTTTGAAAGCTCTTTTCAAGCTATATCGATTCATTACGACAACCATGAGCTTAAAATGTGTGGTAAAAAGTTCCAACGTAGGCAAGTTAGGGTACTTTCAGACTAATTTTTCATATGAAAAAGTTAATTAGCAAAGTAACTACATCGCGATTTTCTTAGTCTGTCGCTCCTAATCCATTCTTTTGGGACGTCGCGCGTTTATTGCAGCAAGATCGTAGCCGTCTTGGAGGGAAAAAATTCTAATCATGTCCTTTACTTGATTTATTCAGCGCCTATTTTTTTAAAAAGATCCGTCACAGTCGTGGTGATATAAAAATGTAACATGAAAAACTCAATAGCCGACGACACCGGGAGTTCCCAGGCGGCTCTCCATCCAAGTACTATCCCGACCCCGACGATGCTTAACTTCCGTGATTGGACGAGAACAGGTGTGTTCATCGTGGTATGGTCGTAGACAGACGTACGGGCAGATATCTACGATTTATTATGACGTTATATCGAAAATGGTTCAAACTTTAAAGGTCGCATTTCTGGACTGGATCATCGGAAATAGGTCGTGTTTATGTGCGTTTGAAAGCTCTTTTCAAGCTATATCGATTCATTACGACAACCATGAGCCTTAAAATGTGTGGTAAAAAGTTCCAACGTAGGCAAGTTAGGGTACTTTCAGACTAATTTTTCATATGAAAAAGTTAATTAGCAAAGTAACTACATCGCGATTTTCTTAGTCTGTCGCTCCTAATCCATTCTTTTGGGACGTCGCGCGTTTATTGCAGCAAGATCGTAGCCGTTTTGGAGGGAAAAAATTCTAATCATGTCCTTTACTTGATTTATTCAGCGCCTATTTTTTTAAAAAGATCCGTCACAGTCGTGGTGATATAAAAATGTAACATGAAAAACTCAATAGCCGACGACACCGGGAGTTCCCAGGCGGCTCTCCATCCAAGTACTATCCCGACCCGACGATGCTTAACTTCCGTGATTGGACGAGAACAGGTGTGTTCATCGTGGTATGGTCGTAGACAGACGTACGGGCAGATATCTACGATTTATTATGACGTTATATCGAAAATGGTTCAAACTTTAAAGGTCGCATTTCTGGACTGGATCATCGGAAATAGGTCGTGTTTATGTGCGTTTGAAAGCTCTTTTCAAGCTATATCGATTCATTACGACAACCATGAGCCTTAAAATGTGTGGTAAAAAGTTCCAACGTAGGCAAGTTAGGGTACTTTCAGACTAATTTTTCATATGAAAAAGTTAATTAGCAATGTAACTACATCGCGATTTTCTTAGTCTGTCGCTCCTAATCCATTCTTTTGGGACGTCGCGCGTTTATTGCAGCAAGATCGTAGCCGTCTTGGAGGGAAAAAATTCTAATCATGTCCTTTACTTGATTTATTCAGCGCCTATTTTTTTAAAAAGATCCGTCACAGTCGTGGTGATATAAAAATGTAACATGAAAAACTCAATAGCCGACGACACCGGGAGTTCCCAGGCGGCTCTCCATCCAAGTACTATCCCGACCCGACGATGCTTAACTTCCGTGATTGGACGAGAACAGGTGTGTTCATCGTGGTATGGTCGTAGACAGACGTACGGGCAGATATCTACGATTTATTATGACGTTATATCGAAAATGGTTCAAACTTTAAAGGTCGCATTTCTGGACTGGATCATCGGAAATAGGTCGTGTTTATGTGCGTTTGAAAGCTCTTTTCAAGCTATATCGATTCATTACGACAACCATGAGCCTTAAAATGTGTGGTAAAAAGTTCCAACGTAGGCAAGTTAGGGTACTTTCAGACTAATTTTTCATATGAAAAAGTTAATTAGCAAGTAACTACATCGCGATTTTCTTAGTCTGTCGCTCCTAATCCATTCTTTTGGACGTCGCGCGTTTATTGCAGCAAGATCGTAGCCGTTTTGGAGGGAAAAAATTCTAATCATGTCCTTTACTTGATTTATTCAGCGCCTATTTTTTAAAAAGATCCGTCACAGTCGTGGTGATATAAAAATGTAACATTGAAAAACTCAATAGCCGACGACACCGGGAGTTCCCAGGCGGCTCTCCATCCAAGTACTATCCCGACCCGACGATGCTTAACTTCCGTGATTGGACGAGAACAGGTGTGTTCATCGTGGTATGGTCGTAGACAGACGTACGGGCAGATATCTACGATTTATTATGACGTTATATCGAAAATGGTTCAAACTTTAAAGGTCGCATTTATGGACTGGATCATCGGAAATAGGTCGTGTTTATGTGCGTTTGAAAGCTCTTTTCAAGCTATATCGATTCATTACGACAACCATGAGCCTTAAAATGTGTGGTAAAAAGTTCCAACGTAGGCAAGTTAGGGTACTTTCAGACTAATTTTTCATATGAAAAAGTTAATTAGCAAATGTAACTACATCGCGATTTTTCTTAGTCTGTCGCTCCTAATCCCATTCTTTTGGGGACGTCGCGCGTTTATTGCAGCAAGATCGTAGCCGTCTTGGAGGGAAAAAATTATAATTCATGTTCCCTTACTTGATTTACTCAGCGCCTATTTTTTTAAAAAGATCCGTCACAGTCGTGGTGATATAAAAATGTAACATGAAAAACTCAATAGCCCACGACACCGGGAGTTCCCAGGCGGCTCCCCATCAAGTACTATCCCGGACCCGACGATGCTTAACTTCCGTTGATTGGACGAGAACAGGTGTGTTCATCGTGGTATAGTCGTAGACAGACGTACGGGCAGATATCTACGATTATTAATGGACGTTATATCGAAAATGGTTTCAAACTTTTAAGGGTCGCATTTATGGACTGTGGAGCAACGGAAAAATAGGTCGTTTGTATGTGCGTGTTGAAGAAAAGCTTTTTCACTATATCGATCATACCGACAACCATGGGCCTTAAAATGTAGTGGTTTAAAAAGTTCCCAACGTAGCATGTCTAGGGTTACTTTCAAACTAATTTCTTCATATGTAAAAGTTTTAGAGTAACGACCCATGCGTCGGAATTCTTAAGTCTGTCGCCCTAATCCATCTTTTGGACCGTTCGCGCGCCGGCGTTTATTGCAGCAAGATCGTAGCCGTTTGGAGGGAAAAAATTCTAATCATGTCCCTTACTTGATTTACTCAGCGCCTATTTTTTAAAAAGATCCGTCACAGTCGTGGTGATATAAAAATGTAACATGAAAAACTCAATAGCCTACGACACCGGGAGTTCCCAGGCGGCTCCCCATCCAAGTACTATCCCGACCCGACGATGCTTAACTTCCGTGATTGGACGAGAACAGGTGTGTTCATCGTGGTATGTCGTAGACAGACGTACGGGCAGATATCTACGATTTATTATGACGTTATATCGAAAATGGTTCAAACTTTAAAGGTCGCATTTCTGGACTGGATCATCGGAAATAGGTTGGGACGTTGGGACACACCTGTTCTCTTCCAATCACGGAAGTTAAGCATCGTCGGGTCGGGATAGTACTTGGATGGGGAGCCGCCTGGGAACTCCCGGTGTCGTAGGCTATTGAGTTTTTCATGTTACATTTTTATATCACCACGACTGTGACGGATCTTTTTTAAAAAAATAGGCGCTGAGTAAATCAAGTAAGGGACATGATTAGAATTTTTTCCCTCCAAAACGGCTACGATCTTGCTGCAATAAACGCACGACGTCCCAAAAGAATGGATTAGGAGCGACAGACTAAGAAAATCGCGATGTAGTTACTTTGCTAATTAACTTTTTCATATGAAAAATAAGTCTGAAAGTACCCTAACTTGCCTACGTTGGAACTTTTTACCACACATTTTAAAGCTCATGGTTGTCGTAATGAATCGATAGAGCTTGAAAAGAGCTTTCAAACGCACATAAACACGACCTATTTCCGATGATCCAGTCCAGAAATGCGACCTTTAAAGTTTGAACCATTTTCGATATAACGTCATAATAAATCGTAGATATCTGCCCGTACGTCTGTCTACGACCATACCACGATGAACACACCTGTTCTCGTCCAATCACGGAAGTTAAGCATCGTCGGGTCGGGATAGTACTTGGATGGGGAGCCGCCTGGGAACTCCCGGTGTCGTAGGCTATTGAGTTTTTCATGTTACATTTTTATATCACCACGACTGTGACGGATCTTTTTAAAAAATAGGCGCTGAGTAAATCAAGTAAGGGACATGATTAGAATTTTTTCCCTCCAAAACGGCTACGATCTTGCTGCAATAAACGCGCGACGTCCCAAAAGAATGGATTAGGAGCGACAGACTAAGAAAATCGCGATGTAGTTACTTTGCTAATTAACTTTTTCATATGAAAAATTAGTCTGAAAGTACCCTAACTTGCCTACGTTGGAACTTTTTACCACACATTTTAAAGCTCATGGTTGTGTAATAATCGATAGAGCTTGAAAAGAGCTTTCAAACGCACATAAACACGACCTATTTCCGATGATCCAGTCCAGAAATGCGACCTTTAAAGTTTGAACCATTTTCGATATAACGTCATAATAAATCGTAGATATCTGCCCGTACGTCTGTCTACGACCATACCACGATGAACACACCTGTTCTCGTCCAATCACGGAAGTTAAGCATCGTCGGGTCGGGATAGTACTTGGATGGGGAGCCGCCTGGGAACTCCCGGTGTCGTAGGCTATTGAGTTTTTCATGTTACATTTTTATATCACACGACTGTGACGGATCTTTTTTAAAAAATAGGCGCTGAGTAAATCAAGTAAGGGACATGATTATAATTTTTTCCCTCCAAGACGGCTACGATCTTGCTGCAATAAACGCGCGACGTCCCAAAAGAATGGATTAGGAGCGACAGACTAAGAAAATCGCGATGTAGTTACTTTGCTAATTAACTTTTTCATATGAAAAATTTGTCTGAAAGTACCCTAACTTGCCTACGTTGGAACTTTTTACCACATATTTTAAAGCTCATGGTTGTCGTAATGAATCGATATAGCTTGAAAAGAGCTTTCAAACGCACATAAACACGACCTATTTCCGATGATCCAGTCCATAAATGCGACCTTTAAAGTTGGAACCATTTTCGATATAACGTCATAATAAATCGTAGATATCTGCCCGTACATCTGTCTACGACTATACCACGATGAACACACCTGTTCTCGTCCAATCACGGAAGTTAAGCATCGTCGGGTCGGGATAGTACTTGGATGGAGAGCCGCCTGGGAACTCCAGTTCAAACTTTAAAGGTCGCATTTCTGGACTGGATCATCGGAAATAGGTCGTGTTTATGTGCGTTTGAAAGCTCTTTTCAAGCTATATCGATTCATTACGACAACCATGAGCCTTAAAATGTGTGGTAAAAAGTTCCACCGTAGGCAAGCTAGGGTACTTTCAGACTTATTTTTCATATGAAAAAGTTAATTAGCAAAGTAACTACATCGCGATTTTCTTAGTCTGTCGCTCCTAATCCATTCTTTTGGGACGTCGCGCGTTTATTGCAGCAAGATCGTAGCCGTTTTGGAGGGAAAAAATTCTAATCATGTCCCTTACTTGATTTACTCAGCGCCTATTTTTTAAAAAAGATCCGTCACAGTCGTGGTGATATAAAAATGTAACATGAAAAACTCAATAGCCTACGACACCGGGAGTTCCCAGGCGGTTCCCCATCCAAGTACTATCCCGACCCGACGATGCTTAACTTCCGTGATTGGACGAGAACAGGTGTGTTCATCGTGGTATAGTCGTAGACAGACGTACGGGCAGATATCTACGATTTATTATGACGTTATATCGAAAATGGTTCAAACTTTAAAGGTCGCATTTCTGGACTGGATCATCGGAAATAGGTTGTGTTTATGTGCGTTTGAAAGCTCTTTTCAAGCTATATCGATTCATTACGACAACCATGAGCCTTAAAATGTGTGGTAAAAAGTTCCAACGTAGGCAAGTTAGGGTACTTTCAGACTTATTTTTCATATGAAAAAGTTAATTAGCAAAGTAACTACATCGCGATTTTCTTAGTCTGTCGCTCCTAATCCATTCTTTTGGGACGTCGCGCGTTTATTGCAGCAAGATCGTAGCCGTTTTGGAGGGAAAAAATTCTAATCATGTCCCTTACTTGATTTACTCAGCGCCTATTTTTTAAAAAAGATCCGTCACAGTCTGGTGATATAAAAATGTAACATGAAAAACTCAATAGCCTACGACACCGGGAGTTCCCAGCGGTTCCCCATCCAAGTACTATCCCGACCCGACGATGCTTAACTTCCGTGATTGGACGAGAACAGGTGTGTTCATCGTGGTATAGTCGTAGACAGACGTACGGGCAGATATCTACGATTTATTATGACGTTATATCGAAAATGGTTCAAACTTTAAAGGTCGCATTTCTGGACTGGATCATCGGAAATAGGTCGTGTTTATGTGCGTTTGAAAGCTCTTTTCAAGCTATATCGATTCATTACGACAACCATGAGCCTTAAAATGTGTGGTAAAAAGTCCAACGTAGGCAAGCTAGGGTACTTTCAAGACTTATTTTTCATATGAAAAAGTTAATTAGCAAAGTAACTACATCGCGATTTTCTTAGTCTGTCGCTCCTAATCCATTCTTTTGGGACGTCGCGCGTTTATTGCAGCAAGATCGTAGCCGTTTTGGAGGGAAAAAATTCTAATCATGTCCCTTACTTGATTTACTCAGCGCCTATTTTTAAAAAGATCCGTCACAGTCGTGGTGATATAAAAATGTAACATGAAAAACTCAATAGCCTACGACACCGGGAGTTCCCAGGCGGTCCCCATCCAAGTACTATCCCGACCCGACGATGCTTAACTTCCGTGATTGGACGAGAACAGGTGTGTTCATCGTGGTATAGTCGTAGACAGACGTACGGGCAGATATCTACGATTTATTATGACGTTATATCGAAAATGGTTCAAACTTTAAAGGTCGCATTTCTGGACTGGATCGTCGGAAATAGGTCGTGTTTATGTGCGTTTGAAAGCTCTTTTCAAGCTATATCGATTCATTACGACAACCATGAGCCTTAAAATGTGTGGTAAAAGTTCACCGTAGGCAACTAGGGTACACATTTTAAGGCTCATGGTTGTCGTAATGAATCGATATAGCTTGAAAAGAGCTTTCAAACACACATAAACACGACCTATTTCCGATGATCCAGTCCAGAAATGCGACCTTTAAAGTTTGAACCATTTTCGATATAACGTCATAATAAATCGTAGATATCTGCCCGTACGTCTGTCTACGACCATACCACGATGAACACACCTGTTCTCGTCCAATCACGGAAGTTAAGCATCGTCGGGTCGGGATAGTACTTGGATGGGGAGCCGCCTGGGAACTCCCGGTGTCGTAGGCTATTGAGTTTTTCATGTTACATTTTTATATCACCACGACTGTGACGGATCTTTTTAAAAAATAGGCGCTGAGTAAATCAAGTAAGGGACATGATTAGAATTTTTTCCCTCCAAAACGGCTACGATCTTGCTGCAATAAACGCGCGACGTCCCAAAAGAATGGATTAGGAGCGACAGACTAAGAAAATCGCGATGTAGTTACTTTGCTAATTAACTTTTTCATATGAAAAATAAGTCTGAAAGTACCCTAACTTGCCTACGTTGGAACTTTTTACCACACATTTTAAGGCTCATGGTTGTCGTAATGAATCGATATAGCTTGAAAAGAGCTTTCAAACGCACATAAACACGACCTATTTCCGATGATCCAGTCCAGAAATGCGACCTTTAAAGTTTGAACCATTTTCGATATAACGTCATAATAAATCGTAGATATCTGCCCGTACGTCTGTCTACGACTATACCACGATGAACACACCTGTTCTCGTCCAATCACGGAAGTTAAGCATCGTCGGGTCGGGATAGTACTTGGATGGGGAGCCGCCTGGGAACTCCCGGTGTCGTAGGCTATTGAGTTTTTCATGTTACATTTTTAATCACCACGACTGTGACGGATCTTTTTTAAAAAAATAGGCGCTGAGTAAATCAAGTAAGGGACATGATTAGAATTTTTTCCCTCCAAAACGGCTACGATCTTGCTGCAATAAACGCGCGACGTCCCAAAAGAATGGATTAGGAGCGACAGACTAAGAAAATCGCGATGTAGTTACTTTGCTAATTAACTTTTTCATATGAAAAATTAGTCTGAAAGTACCCTAACTTGCCTACGTTGGAACTTTTTACCACACATTTTAAGGCTCATGGTTGTCGTAATGAATCGATATAGCTTGAAAAGAGCTTTCAAACGCACATAAACACGACCTATTTCCGATGATCCAGTCCAGAAATGCGACCTTTAAAGTTTGAACCATTTTCGATATAACGTCATAATAAATCGTAGATATCTGCCCGTACGTCTGTCTACGACTATACCACGATGAACACACCTGTTCTCGTCCAATCACGGAAGTTAAGCATCGTCGGGTCGGGATAGTACTTGGATGGGGAGCCGCCTGGGAACTCCCGGTGTCGTAGGCTATTGAGTTTTTCATGTTACATTTTTATATCACCACGACTGTGACGGATCTTTTTTAAAAAAATAGGCGCTGAGTAAATCAAGTAAGGGACATGATTAGAATTTTTTCCCTCCAAAACGGCTACGATCTTGCTGCAATAAACGCGCGACGTCCCAAAAGAATGGATTAGGAGCGACAGACTAAGAAAATCGCGATGTAGTTACTTTGCTAATTAACTTTTTCATATGAAAAATTAGTCTGAAAGTACCCTAACTTGCCTACGTTGGAACTTTTTACCACACATTTTAAGGCTCATGGTTGTCGTAATGAATCGATATAGCTTGAAAAGAGCTTTCAAACGCACATAAACACGACCTATTTCCGATGATCCAGTCCAGAAATGCGACCTTTAAAGTTTGAACCATTTTCGATATAACGTCATAATAAATCGTAGATATCTGCCCGTACGTCTGTCTACGACTATACCACGATGAACACACCTGTTCTCTCCAATCACGGAAGTTAAGCATCGTCGGGTCGGGATAGTACTTGGATGGGGAGCCGCCTGGGAACTCCCGGTGTCGTAGGCTATTGAGTTTTTCATGTTACATTTTTATATCACCACGACTGTGACGGATCTTTTTAAAAAAATAGGCGCTGAGTAAATCAAGTAAGGGACATGATTAGAATTTTTTCCCTCCAAAACGGCTACGATCTTGCTGCAATAAACGCGCGACGTCCCAAAAGAATGGATTAGGAGCGACAGACTAAGAAAATCGCGATGTAGTTACTTTGCTAATTAACTTTTTCATATGAAAAATAAGTCTGAAAGTACCCTAACTTGCCTACGTTGGAACTTTTACCACACATTTTAAGCTCATGGTTGTCGTAATGAATCGATAGAGCTTGAAAAGAGCTTTCAAACGCACATAAACACGACCTATTTCCGATGATCCAGTCCAGAAATGCGACCTTTAAAGTTTGAACCATTTTCGATATAACGTCATAATAAATCGTAGATATCTGCCCGTACGTCTGTCTACGACCATACCACGATGAACACACCTGTTCTCGTCCAATCACGGAAGTTAAGCATCGTCGGGTCGGGATAGTACTTGGATGGGGAGCCGCCTGGGAACTCCCGGTGTCGTAGGCTATTGAGTTTTTCATGTTACATTTTTATATCACCACGACTGTGACGGATCTTTTTTAAAAAATAGGCGCTGAGTAAATCAAGTAAGGGACATGATTAGAATTTTTTCCCTCCAAAACGGCTACGATCTTGCTGCAATAAACGCGCGACGTCCCAAAAGAATGGATTAGGAGCGACAGACTAAGAAAATCGCGATGTAGTTACTTTGCTAATTAACTTTTTCATATGAAAAATAGTCTGAAAGTACCCTAACTTGCCTACGTTGGAACTTTTTACCACACATTTTAAGCTCATGGTTGTCGTAATGAATCGATAGAGCTTGAAAAGAGCTTTCAAACGCACATAAACACGACCTATTTCCGATGATCCAGTCCAGAAATGCGACCTTTAAAGTTTGAACCATTTTCGATATAACGTCATAATAAATCGTAGATATCTGCCC
>JASGCC010003074.1:0-25387 GCA_030067915.1 Hydractinia echinata | reverse complement strand
TACAACAGTATTTAGCGATATTTTCTGATATTACTACTTTGGCATCGCTTTTACAACGTGAAACGATTGACTGTGGGATTAATGAACTGATTTTCTTGGACTTTGACCTTAAATAAATCAATGTGACTAAATGCAGACAATTTGGCTCCAGAGAATCAAAATCAAGTTCCTTCTGCCATCACAATCGCAATGGGCTGAGAAAAAGCAGCTATGATGTCGTTCCTAACTCCTGTGGAGCAGGACACCTTGCGAGGAAAACGACTTGTTTCTAGACCACGAAGTCAGGGAAAACGACTTGGGGACCGTCGCAGTCCATTGAGAGTGAGGGACTAGGAACCGATTGTAACCTGTGCAGGACGTGGAAAAGCACGTGTTTACGATGTAGGCTTTTTATTAGGCAAACCAAAAATTGCCATATTACAGCCCTTTATAGAGGGCCTTGTTGCCACGTAGTAGACGGTGTTCTAAGGCCCATGGGCGCAAGGGAAAACGACTTGGGGAACGTCGGCCCAGTCCTTTGGAGTGGGAAGGGAACTAGGACGATGGTAACCTTGCGCAGGCACTTTGGAAAGCACGTGATTTACTGTACGGCTTTTATTAGGCAAGCCAAAAGCCAAAAGGCTCATTATTACAGCTTTTATAGGGCTGTTGCACGTGGCGTAGTAGACGGTGTTCTTAAGGGCATGGCGCCAGGGGAAAACGACTTAGGACGTTCGCAGTCCATTGAGAGTGGAAGGACTAGACCGATAGAACCTGCGCAAGGCGCCGTGGAAGCACGTTTGATTTTACGTTGGTAAGGTCACTTTATTTAGGCCGCAAAAGGGCCATAATTACCAGGTTCTTTAGAAGGCCGTGCATTTGTAGTTGACGTTGTTCTAAGGCCATGGCGCCAAGGGAAACCGGACTTCTTGGGACTTTGTAGTCCTTAAAGACTGGAAAGACTAGACAAAATGGTAACATGGCGTCAGTCCACCGTGGCAGGCCACCGTTGATCGTGATTTACGTGTAAGGCCTTATTAGGCCGCAAAAGGCCATATTACCCCAGTCTTTAGAAGGGCCCTGGGCCATGTAGGTTTTACGGTGTTATAAAGACACGGGCGCAGGGAAAACTACTTGGGACTCGCAGCAGTCCATGAGAGAGTGCGAAGGGAAAGGACTTAGACATGCTAAACCTTTGACGCACAGGCACGTGGAAGCACGTGATTTACGTGATAGGGCTTATTTATTAGGTCAGGGCAATTACCATAATTACCAGCCTTTAGGGCCTGTTGCACCGTAGTAGACGGTGTATCTACAGGGGATTGCTGCCATGGAGGAAAAACGACTTAGGACGTCGCGGTCCATTTTGAGAGTGGAGGACTAGAACCGATGGATTAAACCTGCGCAGGCGCCGTGAGAAGCACGTGATTTACGTGTAAGGTCCTTTATTAGGCCGACAAAGGACAAATATTACAGTCTTTCAGACAATGCTGTGCACCACGTTTAGTTCGTGCACCGGTGTCTGTTCTTTTAAGGCCATGAGCGCCAGGAAAACGACTTGGGAGCGTCGCGACTCATTGAGAGTCGATAGTGCACACTTTAGACCGCATGGTTACACCCCTGCGGCACACCGGCACTGTCCCGGAAAAAGCATACGTGGACTATTACGTGTAAGTGCCACTCCTTTTATATTTTTTAGCCGCCGCCAAAAGGCCATACTTCCCAGTCTTATGCAGTAGGCCTGTGTTTGTGCCATTGTAGTTTCATAGTTGTTTCTCAAGCACACGAAAGCCGGGAACGACTTGGACGTTATTCGCCAAGTCCATTTAAGAGCTGAGCTAAGGACCTTAGAGCGCGAGGTGTGGTTAACCTGTGGCAGGGCCACGTGGCCAAGCACGATGCATTTACGTGTAGCGTGCTCTATTTATATCTAGGCAACATTAAAGGCCATATTCACCAGCCCTTTAGGGCCTGTGCAAGCAGTTAGTAGACGTGCATGTCTCTTAAGGGCCACTTGGCTCGCCTAGGGCGAATACCGGACTTCGGGACGTTCGCAGTCCTTTTGTAGAGTGAACTAGCTAGACCGATAGACGTAACCTGCGCAGGCACGTGGAAAAACACGTGATTACGTGTTACCGCTTTTATTTGGGCAGCAATACAGGGCAAAAGGTCATACATATTAAACAGCTTTTTTAGAGGGCTGTGCACGTCAGTAGACGTTTCGTGTTTCTAAGGGCCATGGCGCCAGGGAAAACGGACTAATAGGACGTACGCCGAGCTCCATTGAGAGTGGAAGGGACTAGGACCGTATTGCGTAACCTTATCGCAGGCGCGTCGAGAGAAGCACCCCAGTTGACTTTACGTGTTCTAAAGGTACCAGTCCTTATTATGGCCCGCAAAAGGCCACTGTATGATTACCAGTCTTTAGACGCGCCTGTAGGGCATTGTAGTTTGGACGGTTATGTTCTCAAAGGGCCATTTGGGCGCCAAGGGAAAACGAACTTTGAGGACCTTTGTAGTCCATAAGACTGGTCAAAAGGAACGCAGACTCAAAATCCCAACCTGCGCAGTCACGTGGAAGGGGACCAGCATCGTTGACCCTTTATCGTGTAAGGGTCCCTTTTTTTATTAGGCCGCCGAGAAACGGCCATATTACACGTTCTTTAGAAGGCCTGTCTGTTGCCATGTATGGCAGCCGAGTGTTTTACATAAGAAGGCATGGCCGCAGGGGAAAACGAACTTTGGCTGGACGTCGACAATCCATTGAAAGAATAAGTGGAGGACTAGGACCTAGACCGATGGTACCTGCGCAGGCACGTGGAACCCACGTGAAATTTACGTGTAAGACTTTATAGGCGCGGCAACAAATAGGCCCATATTACAGCCTTTATGGAGGCCTGCACGTAGCTACGACGGTGTTTCTAAGGCCACGTCGCCAGGGAAAAACACTTTGACTCGTGCCTGAGATTCAGTTGAGAGTGCGAAACGGACTAGACCGCTATCCTGTTAAACCTCCTAGCGCCCAGTCACAGGCCAACCCTTGCGACGACCACGTGGCCATTTACGGTAAGGCTTTTTCCATTTAGTGGCAGCAAAAACGCCCAGCAGCATTATTAACACGCCGATATTGTGAGGCATAATGTGCCTCTTTTCGTCCGCTGAACCGTAGTAAGAACCGGCTGTTCTAATGGAGCACATTCCGGTTCTTTCCAAGAGCGAAAAATAACGAGCTTGGTGAGCACCGTCGGCCAGTCCATTGATAACAGATATTGCGATTCAAGAGAAGCTCACATAAGACCCAATGCGAAGGTAAGCCTGGCGCTCACCCACTACGGTCGCGGTGTGCACGGAATGGAAGCATCGTTTGATTTAGCCGCTGTAAGGACTTCTTATTTAGGCCAGCAAACCCGGCCCATATTACAGCCCTTTAAAGGAGGCCTGTGGCACCGTTAGGTAGAACGAAGTTTTCTAAGCGTATGGCCGCCACCGGGGAAACAAACCGAACTTGGACGTCGCCAGGTCCATTGAAGAGGCTTGGTATAAAGTGAGTACTTTTAGGATCCGATAAATAATCCTGCGCCAGGCACTGTAGGTATGTAACCATCGTGATTACGTGTAAGGCTTTAATATTAGGCAGGGCAAGATGTCGCATAGATCGCATTCACAGCCTTTAGAGGTCCCTGATGGTTCATAGATGATCTGGTTATAAAAGTATCATCGGCGCCAAGAGAAAACGACTTGGACGTCCGCTCTGCATTGTAAGAGTGAAGAAGAGATTAAATAGAGACCGTACTAGACCCGATCGTAACCTGCGACAGTGCACGTGATGCGTTAACCACTGTTTAGCATTTACTTGTTAAGGCTATTATTAGGCAGCACAAAAGGCCCCATACTATTTGACAATGGTCCTTTCGAAGCCGTGCACGTAGCTAAGGGACGGTGTTCCTCTAAGGGGGGAGCCATCGGGCGCCAGGGAAGAAAACGAAGCTTGGAGACGTACGGCCAGTCTCATTCAGAGGAGGCCAAAGTATAAGGGACCGCGATGAGTAATCCTGGCTTGGTACGAATATGTGACGCAACCGTTGTAACTCAAGCGGGTTGATACCGTTAGAAAGTAAATGAAATGTAGTTTTTGAAACTGTCTCTATTGCTGCAGGGCGCGCTAAACGGCTAGGATTGGTCCCAAGGTACAAAATGACTTATTTATCTAAATTTTTAAATAAAGCGTTGCCTCAGCGCCCAGTGTAACTGCTGAGTTCAAGCAATCATGTCAAATTAAGAAGAATGTCATTTCTTGGAGTCCAATTGTCTGATTTATCACATTTATAAGGCTAAAGTCCAAAATCAGTTCAATTAAGTCCCACAGTCAATCGTTTTACTGTTAAAAGCGATGCAACCTAGTAATATCAGAAAAATATCGCTAAATACATGCTGGTACGGAATATGTGACGCAACCGTTGTAACTCAAGCGGAATTGATACCGTTAGAAAGTCCAAATGAAATGTAGTTTTTTGAATATTGTCTATTTCTTTAGCGCGCGCCAACGGCTAGGATTGGTCCCAAAGTAAAAAATGACTTACTTTATCCTAAATTTTTTAGTAAAGCGCTACCAAGCGCCTACTTGCTAATTGCTGAGGTTCCAGCAATCATGTCAAATTAAGAAGAATGTTATTTCTTGGAGTCCAATTGTCTCATTTATCACATTTATAAGGTCAAAGTCCAAAATCTGTTCTATTAAGTCCCACAATCAATCGTTTCACAGTTAAAAGCGATGCAACCTAGTAATATCTGAAAAATATCACTAAATACATGTTGGCACGAATATGTGACGCAACCGTTGTAACTCAAGCGAATTGATACCGTTACAAGGTCAATGAAATGTAGTTTTTGAATCTGTCTCTATTTCCTTAGCGCGCGCTAACGGCTAGGATTGGTCCCAAAGTAAAAAATGACTTACTTATCTAAATTGTTAAATAAAGCGCTACCACAGCGCCCTACTGTAATTGCTGAGTTCCAGCAATCATGTCAAATTAAGAAGAATGTTATTTCTTGGAGTACAATTGTCTTATTTATCACATTTATAAGGTCAAAGTCCAAAATCAGTTCTATTAAGTCCAACAGTCAATCGTTTCACTGTTAAAGCGATGCAACCTGGTAATATCAGAAAAATATCGCTAAATACATGTTCGTACGAATATGTGAGGCAACCGTAGTAACTCAAACGAAATGATACCGTTAGAAAGTCAATGAAATGTAGTTTTTGAATCTGTCTCTATTTCTTTTGCGCGCGCTAACGGGTAGGATTAGTCCCACAGTAAAAAATGACTTATTTATCTAAGTTTTTAAATAAAGCGCTACCACAGCGCCTAGTGTAATTGCTGAGTTCCAGCAATCATGCCAAATTAAGAAGAATGTTATTTCTTGGAGTACAATTGTCTCATTTATCACATTTATAAGGTCAAAGTCCAAAATCGGTTCAATTAAGTCCCACGGTCAATCGTTTCACTGTTAAAGGCGATGCAACCTGGTAATATCAGAAAAATATCGCTAAATACATGTTGATACGAATATGTGACGCAACCGTTTTAACTCAAACGGACTGATACCGTTAGAAATTCAATGAAATGTAGTTTTTGAAACTGTCTCTATTTCTTCAGCGAGCGCTAACTGCTAGGATTAGTCCCACAGTAAAAAATGGCTTATTTATCTAAGTTTTTAAATAAAGCGCTACCACAGCGCCTAGTGTAATTGCTGAGTTCCAGCAATCATGTCAAATTAAGAAGAATGTTTTTTCTTGGAGTACAATTGTCTTATTTATCACATTTATAAGGTCAAAGTCCAAAATCAGTTCTATTAAGTCCAACAGTCAATCGTTTCACTGTTAAAGCGATGCAACCTGGTAATATCAGAAAAATATCGCTAAATACATGTTCGTACGAATATGTGACGCAACCGTTGTAACTCAAACGGATTGATACCGTTAGAAAGTCAATGAAATGTAATTTTTGAATCTGTCTCTATTTCTTTAGGGCGCGCTAACGGCTAGGATTAGTCCCACAGTAAAAAATGAATTATTTATCCAAATTTTTAAATAAATCGCTACCACAGCGCTCAGTGTAATTGCTGAGCTCCAGCAATCATGTCAAATTAAGAAGAATGTTTATTCTTGGAGTACAATTGTCTCATTTATCACATTTATAAGGTCAAAGTCCAAAATCAGTTCAATTAAGTCCCACGGTCAATCGTTTCACTGTTAAAAGCGATGCAACCTGGTAATATCAGAAAAATATCGCTAAATACATGTTGGTACGAATATGTGACGCAACCGTTGTAACTCAAACGGACTGATACCGTTAGAAAGTCAATGAAATGTAGTTTTTTAAACTTTCTCTATTTCTTCAGCGCGCGCTAACGGCTAGGATTGGTCCCACAGTAAAAAATGACTTATTTATCTAACTTTTTAAATAAAGCGCTACTACAGCGCCCAGTGTAATCGCTGAGTTCCAGCAATCATGTCAAATTAAGAAGAATGTTATTTCTTGGAGTCCAATTGTCTCATTTATCACATTTATAATGTCAAAGTCCAAAATCAGTTCAATTAAGTCACACAGTCAATCGTTTCACTGTTAATAGCAATGCAATCTAGTAATATTAGAAAAATATCGCTAAATACATGTTGGTACGAATATGTGACGCAACCGTTGTAACTCAAGCGGGTTGATACCGTTAAAAAGTAAATGAAATGTAGTTTTTGAAACTGTCTCTATTGCTTCAGCGCGCGCTAACGGCTAGGATTGGTCCAAAATCTGTTCTATTAAGTCGCACAATCAATCGTTTCACAGTTAAAAGCGATGCAACCTAGTAATATCGGAAAAATATCGGTAAACACATGTTGGCACGAATATGTGACGCAACCGTTGTAACTCAAATGGATTGATACCGTTAGAAAGTCAATGAAATGCAGTTTTTGAATCTCTCTCTATTTCTTTAGCGCGCGTTAACGGTTAGGATTAGTCCCACAGTAAAAAATGACTTATTTATCTAAATTTTTAAATAAATCGCTACCACAGCGCCCAGTGTAATAGCTGAGTTCCAGCAATCATGTCAAATTAAGAAGAATGTTATTTCTTGGAGTCCAATTGTCTCATTTATCACATTTATAAGGTTAAAGTCCAAAATCAGTTCAATTAAGTCACACAATCAATCGTTTCACTGTTAAAAGCAATGCAACCTAGTAATATTAGAAAAATATCGCTAAATACATGTTGGTACGAATATGTGACGCAACCGTTGTAACTCAAGCGGGTTGATACCGTTAGAAAGTAAATGAAATGTAGTTTTTGAAACTGTCTCCATTGCTTCAGCGCGCGCTAACGGCTAGGATTGGTACCAAAGTACAAAATGACTTATTTATCTAAATTTTTAAATAAAGCGCTACCACAGCGCCCAGTGTAATTGCTGAGTTCCAGCAATCATTTCAAATTAAGAAGAACGTTATTTCATGCAGTCCAGTTGTCTCATTTATCACATTTATAAAGTCAAAGTCCAAAATCAGTTCAATTAAGTCACACAGTCAATGGTTTCACTGTTAAAAGCAATGCAACCTAGTAATATCAGAAAAATATCGCTAAATACATGCTGGTACGAATATGTGACGCAACCGTTGTAACTCAAACGGACTGATACCGTTAGAAAGTCAATGAAATGTAGTTTTTGAAGCTGTCTCTATTTCTTCAGCGCGCGCTAACGGCTAGGATTGATCCGACAGTAAGAAAAATGACTTATTTATCTAAATTTTTAAATAATTCGCTAACACAGCGCCCAGTGTAATTGCTGAGTTCCAGCAATCATGTCAAATTAAGAAGAATGTTATTTCTTGGAGTCCAATTGTCTCATTTATCACATTTATAAGGTCAAAGTCCAAAATCAGTTCAATTAAGTCCCACAATCAATCGTTTCACTGTTAAAAGCGATGCAACCTAGTAATATCGGAAAAATATCGCTAAATACATGTTGACACGAATATGTGACGCAACCGTTGTAACTCAAGCGAATTGATACCGTTACAAAGTCAATGAAATGTAGTTTTTGAATCTGTCTCTATTTCTTTAGCGCGCGCTAACGGCTAGGATTGGTCCCAAAGTAAAAAATGACTTACTTATCTAAACTTTTAAATAAAGCGCTACTACAGCGCCCAGTGTAATCGCTGAGTTCCAGCAATCATGTGAAATTAAGAAGAATGTTATTTCTTGGAGTCCAATTGTCTCATTTATCACATTTATAATGTCAAAGTCCAAAATCAGTTCAATTAAGTCACACAGTCAATCGTTTCACTGTTAAAAGCAATGCAACCTAGTAATATTAGAAAAATATCGCTAAATACATGTTGGTACGAATATGTGACGCAACCGTTGTAACTCAAGCGGGTTGATACCGTTAGAAAGTAAATGAAATGTAGTTTTTGAAACTGTCTCTATTGCTGCAGGGCGCGCTAACGGCTAGGATTGGTCCCAAGGTACAAAATGACTTATTTATCTAAATTTTTAAATAAAGCGTTGCCTCAGCGCCCAGTGTAACTGCTGAGTTCAAGCAATCATGTCAAATTAAGAAGAATGTCATTTCTTGGAGTCCAATTGTCTGATTTATCACATTTATCAGGCTAAAGTCCAAAATCAGTTCAATTAAGTCCCACAGTCAATCGTTTTACTGTTAAAAGCGATGCAACCTAGTAATATCAGAAAAATATCGCTAAATACATGCTGGTACGAATATGTGACGCAACCGTTGTAACTCAAGCGAATTGATACCGTTAAAAAGTCAATGAAATGTAGTTTTTGAATATGTCTCTATTTCTTTAGCGCGCGCCAACGGCTAGGATTGGTCCCAAAGTAAAAAATGACTTACTTATCTAAATTTTTAAATAAAGCGCTACCACAGCGCCTACTGTAATTGCTGAGTTCCAGCAATCATGTCAAATTAAGAAGAATGTTATTTCTTGGAGTCCAATTGTCTCATTTATCACATTTATAAGGTCAAAGTCCAAAATCTGTTCTATTAAGTCCCACAATCAATCGTTTCACAGTTAAAAGCGATGCAACCTAGTAATATCTGAAAAATATCGCTAAATACATGTTGGTACGAATATGTGACGCAACCGTTGTAACTCAAGCGGGTTGATACCGTTAGAAAGTAAATGAAATGTAGTTTTTGAAACTGTCTCTATTGCTGCAGGGCGCGCTAACGGCTAGGATTGGTCCCAAGGTACAAAATGACTTATTTATCTAAATTTTTAAATAAAGCGTTGCCTCAGCGCCCAGTGTAACTGCTGAGTTCAAGCAATCATGTCAAATTAAGAAGAATGTCATTTCTTGGAGTCCAATTGTCTGATTTATCACATTTATCAGGCTAAAGTCCAAAATTAGTTCAATTAAGTCCCACAGTCAATCGTTTTACTGTTAAAAGCGATGCAACCTAGTAATATCAGAAAAATATCGCTAAATACATGCTGGTACGAATATGTGACGCAACCGTTGTAACTCAAGCGAATTGATACCGTTAAAAAGTCAATGAAATGTAGTTTTTGAATATGTCTCTATTTCTTTAGCGCGCGCCAACGGCTAGGATTGGTCCCAAAGTAAAAAATGACTTACTTATCTAAATTTTTAAATAAAGCGCTACCACAGCGCCTACTGTAATTGCTGAGTTCCAGCAATCATGTCAAATTAAGAAGAATGTTATTTCTTGGAGTCCAATTGTCTCATTTATCACATTTATAAGGTCAAAGTCCAAAATCTGTTCTATTAAGTCCCACAATCAATCGTTTCACAGTTAAAAGCGATGCAACCTAGTAATATCTGAAAAATATCACTAAATACATGTTGGCACGAATATGTGACGCAACCGTTGTAACTCAAGCGAATTGATACCGTTACAAGGTCAATGAAATGTAGTTTTTGAATCTGTCTCTATTTCCTTAGCGCGCGCTAACGGCTAGGATTGGTCCCAAAGTAAAAAATGACTTACTTATCTAAATTGTTAAATAAAGCGCTACCACAGCGCCTACTGTAATTGCTGAGTTCCAGCAATCATGTCAAATTAAGAAGAATGTTATTTCTTGGAGTACAATTGTCTTATTTATCACATTTATAAGGTCAAAGTCCAAAATCAGTTCTATTAAGTCCAACAGTCAATCGTTTCACTGTTAAAGCGATGCAACCTGGTAATATCAGAAAAATATCGCTAAATACATGTTCGTACGAATATGTGAGGCAACCGTAGTAACTCAAACGAAATGATACCGTTAGAAAGTCAATGAAATGTAGTTTTTGAATCTGTCTCTATTTCTTTAGCGCGCGCTAACGGGTAGGATTAGTCCCACAGTAAAAAATGACTTATTTATCTAAGTTTTTAAATAAAGCGCTACCACAGCGCCTAGTGTAATTGCTGAGTTCCAGCAATCATGTCAAATTAAGAAGAATGTTATTTCTTGGAGTACAATTGTCTCATTTATCACATTTATAAGGTCAAAGTCCAAAATCGGTTCAATTAAGTCCCACGGTCAATCGTTTCACTGTTAAAGGCGATGCAACCTGGTAATATCAGAAAAATATCGCTAAATACATGTTGATACGAATATGTGACGCAACCGTTTTAACTCAAACGGACTGATACCGTTAGAAATTCAATGAAATGTAGTTTTTGAAACTGTCTCTATTTCTTCAGCGAGCGCTAACTGCTAGGATTAGTCCCACAGTAAAAAATGGCTTATTTATCTAAGTTTTTAAATAAAGCGCTACCACAGCGCCTAGTGTAATTGCTGAGTTCCAGCAAACATGTCAAATTAAGAAGAATGTTTTTTCTTGGAGTACAATTGTCTTATTTATCACATTTATAAGGTCAAAGTCCAAAATCAGTTCTATTAAGTCCAACAGTCAATCGTTTCACTGTTAAAGCGATGCAACCTGGTAATATCAGAAAAATATCGCTAAATACATGTTCGTACGAATATGTGACGCAACCGTTGTAACTCAAACGGATTGATACCGTTAGAAAGTCAATGAAATGTAATTTTTGAATCTGTCTCTATTTCTTTAGGGCGCGCTAACGGCTAGGATTAGTCCCACAGTAAAAAATGAATTATTTATCCAAATTTTTAAATAAATCGCTACCACAGCGCTCAGTGTAATTGCTGAGCTCCAGCAATCATGTCAAATTAAGAAGAATGTTTATTCTTGGAGTACAATTGTCTCATTTATCACATTTATAATGTCAAAGTCCAAAATCAGTTCAATTAAGTCCCACGGTCAATCGTTTCACTGTTAAAAGCGATGCAACCTGGTAATATCAGAAAAATATCGCTAAATACATGTTGGTACGAATATGTGACGCAACCGTTGTAACTCAAACGGACTGATACCGTTAGAAAGTCAATGAAATGTAGTTTTTTAAACTGTCTCTATTTCTTCAGCGCGCGCTAACGGCTAGGATTGGTCCCACAGTAAAAAATGACTTATTTATCTAACTTTTTAAATAAAGCGCTACTACAGCGCCCAGTGTAATCGCTGAGTTCCAGCAATCATGTCAAATTAAGAAGAATGTTATTTCTTGGAGTCCAATTGTCTCATTTATCACATTTATAATGTCCAAGTCCAAAATCAGTTCAATTAAGTCACACAGTCAATCGTTTCACTGTTAATAGCAATGCAATCTAGTAATATTAGAAAAATATCGCTAAATACATGTTGGTACGAATATGTGACGCAACCGTTGTAACTCAAGCGGGTTGATACCGTTAAAAAGTAAATGAAATGTAGTTTTTGAAACTGTCTCTATTGCTTCAGCGCGCGCTAACGGCTAGGATTGGTCCAAAATCTGTTCTATTAAGTCGCACAATCAATCGTTTCACAGTTAAAAGCGATGCAACCTAGTAATATCGGAAAAATATCGGTAAACACATGTTGGCACGAATATGTGACGCAACCGTTGTAACTCAAATGGATTGATACCGTTAGAAAGTCAATGAAATGCAGTTTTTGAATCTCTCTCTATTTCTTTAGCGCGCGTTAACGGCTAGGATTAGTCCCACAGTAAAAAATGACTTATTTATCTAAATTTTTAAATAAATCGCTACCACAGCGCCCAATGTAATAGCTGAGTTCCAGCAATCATGTCAAATTAAGAAGAATGTTATTTCTTGGAGTCCAATTGTCTCATTTATCACATTTATAAGGTTAAAGTCCAAAATCAGTTCAATTAAGTCCCACAATCAATCGTTTCACTGTTAAAAGCGATGCAACCTAGTAATATCGGAAAAATATCCCTAAATACATGTTGGCACGAATATGTGACACAACCGTTGTAACTCAAACGGATTGATACCGTTAGAAATTCAATGAAATGCAGTTTTTGAATCTCTCTCTATTTCTTTAGCGCGCGTTAACGGCTAGGATTAGTCCCACAGTAAAAAATGACTTATTTATCTAAATTTTTAAATAAATCGCTACCACAGCGCCCAGTGTAATTGCTGAGTTCCAGCAATCATGTCAAATTAAGAAGAATGTTATTTCTTGGAGTCCAATTGTCTCATTTATCACATTTATAAGGTCAAAGTCCAAAATCGGTTCAATTAAGTCCCACAATCAATCGTTTCACTGTTAAAAGCGATGCAACCTATTAATATCGGAAAAATATCGCTAAATACATGTTGGCACGAATATGTGACGCAACCGTTGTAACTCAAATGGATTGATACCGTTAGAAAGTCAATGAAATGCAGTTTTTGAATCTCTCTCTATTTCTTTAGCGCGCGTTAACGGCTAGGATTAGTCCCACAGTAAAAAATGACTTATTTATCTAAATTTTTAAATAAATCGCTACCACAGCGCCCAGTGTAATAGCTGAGTTCCAGCAATCATGTCAAATTAAGAAGAATGTTATTTCTTGGAGTCCAATTGTCTCATTTATCACATTTATAAGGTTAAAGTCCAAAATCAGTTCAATTAAGTCCCACAATCAATCGTTTCACTGTTAAAAGCGATGCAACCTAGTAATATCGGAAAAATATCGCTAAATACATGTTGGCACGAATATGTGACACAACCGTTGTAACTCAAACGGATTGATACCGTTAGAAATTCAATGAAATGCAGTTTTTGAATCTCTCTCTATTTCTTTAGCGCGCGTTAACGGCTAGGATTAGTCCCACAGTAAAAAATGACTTATTTATCTAAATTTTTAAATAAATCGCTACCACAGCGCCCAGTGTAATTGCTGAGTTCCAGCAATCATGTCAAATTAAGAAGAATGTTATTTCTTGGAGTCCAATTGTCTCATTTATCACATTTATAAGGTCAAAGTCCAAAATCGGTTCAATTAAGTCCCACAATCAATCGTTTCACTGTTAAAAGCGATGCAACCTATTAATATCGGAAAAATATCGCTAAATACATGTTGGCACGAATATGTGACGCAACCGTTGTAACTCAAGCGAATTGATACCGTTACAAAGTCAATGAAATGTAGTTTCTGAATCTGTCTCTATTTCTTTAGCGCGCGCTAACGGCTAGGATTGGTCCCAAAGTAAAAAATGACTTACTTATCTAAATTTTTAAATAAAGCGCTACCACAGCGCCTACTGTAATTGCTGAGTTCCAGCAATCATGTCAAATTAAGAAGAATGTTATTTCTTGGAGTCCAATTGTCTCATTTATCACATTTATAAGGTCAAAGTCCAAAATCAGTTCAATTAAGTCCCACAGTCAATCGTTTCACAGTTAAAGCGATGCAACCTGGTAATATCAGAAAAATATCGCTAAATACATGTTCGTACGAATATGTGACGCAACCGTTGTAACTCAAACGGATTGATACCGTTAGAAAATCTATGAAATGTAGTTTTTGAATCTGTCTCTATTTCTTTAGCGCGCGCTAACGGCTAGGATTAGTCCCACAGTACAAAATGACTTATTTATCTAAATTTTTAAATAAAGCTCTGCCACAGCGCCCAGTGTTCAGGCAATCATGTCAAATTAAGAAGAATGTTATTTCTTGGAGTCCAATTGTCTCATTTATCACATTTATAAGATCAAAGTCCAAAATCAGTTCACTTAAGTCCCACAGTCAATCGTTTCACTTTTAAAAGCGATGCAACCTAGTAATATCAGAAAAATATCGCTAAATACATGTTGGTATGAATATGTGACGCAACCGTTGTAACTCAAACGGATTGATACCGTTAGAAAGTCTATGAAATGTAGTTTTTGAAACTGTCTCTATTTCTTCAGCGCGCGCTAACGGCTAGGACTGGTCCCACAGTAAAAAATGACTTATTTATCTAAATTTTTAAATAAATCGCTACCACAGCGCCCAGTGTAATTGCTGAGTTCCAGCAATCATGTCAAATTAAGAAGAATGTTATTTCTTGGAGTCCAATTGTCTCATTTATCACATTTATAAGGTCAAAGTCCAAAATCAGTTCAATTAAGTCCCACAATCAATCGTTTCACTGTTAAAAGCGATGCAACCTAGTAATATCGGAAAAATATCGCTAAATACATGTTGGCACGAATATGTGACGCAACCGTTGTAACTCAAGCGAATTGATACCGTTACAAAGTCAATGAAATGTAGTTTTTGAATCTGTCCTCTATTTCTTTAGCGCGCGCTAACGGCTAGGATTGGTCCCAAAGTAAAAAATGACTTACTTATCTAAATTTTTAAATAAAGCGCTACCACAGCGCCTACTGTAATTGCTGAGTTCCAGCAATCATGTCAAATTAAGAAGAATGTTATTTCTTGGACTCCAATTGTCTCATTTATCACATTTATAAGGTCAAAGTCCAAAATCTGTTCTATTAAGTCCCACAATCAATCGTTTCACAGTTAAAAGCGATGCAACCTAGTAATATCGGAAAAATATCGCTAAATACATGTTGGCACGAATATGTGACGCAACCGTTGTAACTCAAACGGATTGATACCGTTAGAAAGTCAATGAAATGCAGTTTTTGAATCTCTCTCTATTTCTTTAGCGCGCGTTAACGGCTAGGATTAGTCGCACAGTAAAAAATGACTTATTTATCTAAATTTTTAAATAAATCGCTACCACAGCGCCCAGTGTAATTGCTGAGTTCCAGCAATCATGTCAAATTAAGAAGAATGTTATTTCTTGGAGTCCAATTGTCTCATTTATCACATTTATAAGGTCAAAGTCCAAAATCAGTTCAATTAAGTCCCACAATCAATCGTTTCACTGTTAAAAGCGATGCAACCTAGTAATATCGGAAAAATATCGCTAAATACATGTTGGCACGAAAATCTGACTCAACCGTTGTAACTCAAGCGAATTGATACCGTTACAAAGTCAATGAAATGTAGTTTTTGAATCTGTCTCTATTTCTTTAGCGCGCGCTAACGGCTAGGATTGATCCGACAGTAAGAAATGACTTATTTATCTAAATTTTTAAATAAAGCGCTACCACAGCGCCAAGTGTAATCGCTGAGTTCCAGCAATCATGTCAAATTAAGAAGAATGTTATTTCTTGGAGTCCAATTGTCTCATTTATCACATTTATAAGATCAAAGTCCAAAATCAGTTCACTTAAGTCCCACAGTCAATCGTTTCACTTTTAAAAGCGATGCAACCTAGTAATATCAGAAAAATATCGCTAAATACATGTTGGCACGAATATGTGACGCAACCGTTGTAACTCAAGCGAATTGATTCCGTTACAAAGTCAATGAAATGTAGTTTTTGAATCTGTCTCTATTTCTTTGGCGCGCGCTAACGGCTAGGATTGGTCCCAAAGTACAAAATGACTTACTTATCTAAATTTTTAAATAAAGCGCTACCACAGCGCCTACTGTAATTGCTGAGTTCCAGCAATCATGTCAAATTAAGAAGAATGTTATTTCTTGGACTCCAATTGTCTCATTTATCACATTTATAAGGTCAAAGTCCAAAATCTGTTCTATTAAGTCCCACAATCAATCGTTTCACAGTTAAAAGCGATGCAACCTAGTAATATCGGAAAAATATCGCTAAATACATGTTGGCACGAATATGTGACGCAACCGTTGTAACTCAAACGGATTGATACCGTTAGAAAGTCAATGAAATGCAGTTTTTGAATCTCTCTCTATTTCTTTAGCGCGCGTTAACAGCTAGGATTAGTCGCACAGTAAAAAATGACTTATTTATCTAAATTTTTAAGTAAATCGCTACCACAGCGCCCAGTGTAATTGCTGAGTTCCAGCAATCATGTCAAATTAAGAAGAATGTTATTTCTTGGAGTACAATTGTCTCATTTATCACATTTATAAGGTCAAAGTCCAAAATCAGTTCAATTAAGTCCCACGGTCAATCGTTTCACTGTTAAAAGCGATGCAACCTGGTAATATCAGAAAAATATCGCTAAATACATGTCGATACGAATATGTGACGCAACCGTTTTAACTCAAACGGACTGATACCGTTAGAAAGTCAATGAAATGTAGTTTTTGAAGCTGTCTCTATTTCTTCAGCGCGCACTAACGGCTAGGATTGATCCGACAGTAAGAAATGACTTATTTATCTAAATTTTTAAATAAATCGCTACCCCAGCGCCTAGTGTAATTGCTGAGTTCCAGCAATCATGTCAAATTAAGAAGAATGTTATTTCTTGGAGTCCAATTGTCTCATTTATCACATTTATAAGGTCAAAGTCCAAAATCAGTTCAATTAAGTCCCACAGTCAATCGTTTCACTGTTAAAGCGATGCAACCTGGTAATATCAGAAAAATATCGCTAAATACATGTTCGTACGAATATGTGACGCAACCGTTGTAACTCAAACGGATTGATACCGTTAGAAAGTCAATGAAATGTAGTTTTTGAATCTGTCTCTATTTCTTTAGCGCGCGCTAACGGCTAGGATTAGTCCCACAGTACAAAATGACTTATTTATCTAAATCTTTAAATAAAGCGCTACCACTGCGCCCAGTGAAATTGCTGAGTTCCAGCAATCATGTCAAATTAAAAAGAATGTTATTTCTTGGAGTACAATTGTCTCATTTATCACATTTATAAGGTCAAAGTCCAAAATCAGTTCAATTAAGTCCCACGGTCAATCGTTTCACTGTTAAAAGCGATGCAACCTGGTAATATCAGAAAAATATCGCTAAATACATGTTGATACGAATCTATGACGCAACCGTTTTAACTCAAACGGACTGATACCGTTAGAAAGTCAATGAAATGTAGTTTTTGAAGCTGTCTCTATTTCTTCAGCGCGCGCTAACGGCTAGGATTGATCCGACAGTAAGAAATGACTTACTTATCTAAATTTTTAAATAAAGCGCGACCACAGCGCCAAGTGTAATCGCTGAGTTCCAGCAATCATGTCAAATTAAGAAGAATGTTATTTCTTGGAGTCCAATTGTCTCATTTATCACATTTATAAGATCAAAGTCCAAAATCAGTTCACTTAAGTCCCACAGTCAATCGTTTCACTTTTAAAGGCGATGCAACCTAGTAATATCAGAAAAATATCGCTAAATACATGTTGGTATGAATATGTGACGCAACCGTTGTAACTCAAACGGATTGATACCGTTAGAAAGTCTATGAAATGTAGTTTTTGAAACTGTCTCTATTTCTTCAGCGCGCGCTAACGGCTAGGATTGGTCCCACAGTACAAAATGACTTATTTATCTAAATTTTTAAATAAAGCGCTGCCACAGCGCCCAGTGTAACTGCTGAGTTCAAGCAATCATGTCAAATTAAGAAGAATGTTATTTCTTGGAGTCCAATTGTCTCATTTATCACATTTATAAGGTCAAAGTCCCAAATCAGTTCAATTAAGTCCCACAGTCAATCGTTTCACTGTTAAAAGCGATGCAACCTAGTAATATCGGAAAAATATCGCTAGATACATGTTGGTACGAATATGTGACGCAACCGTTGTAACTCAAACGGATTGATACTGTTAGAAAGTCTATGAAATGTAGTTTTTGAAACTGTCTCTATTTCTTCAGCGCGCGCTAACGGCTAGGATTGGTCCCACAGTACAAAATGACTTATTTATCTAAATTTTTAAATAAAGCGCTGCCACAGCGCCCAGTGTAACTGCTGAGTTCAAGCAATCATGTCAAATTAAGAAGAATGTTATTTCTTGAAGTCCAATTGTCTCATTTATCACATTTATAAGGTCAAAGTCCCAAATCAGTTCAATTAAGTCCCACAGTCAATCGTTTCACTGTTAAAAGCGATGCAACCTAGTAATATCAGAAAAATATCGCTAAATACATGTTGGTACGAATATGTGACGCAACCGTTGTAACTCAAACGGACTGATACCGTTAGAAAGTCAATGAAATGTAGTTTTTGAAACTATCTCTATTTCTTCAGCGCGCGCTAACGGCTAGGATTGGTCCCACAGTAAAAAATGACTTACTTATCTAAATTTTTAAATAAAGCGCTACCACAGCGCCTACTGTAATTGCTGAAATCCAGCAATCATGTCAAATTAAGAAGAATGTTATTTCTTGGAGTACAATTGTCTTATTTATCACATTTATAAGGTCAAAGTCCAAAATCAGTTCTATTAAGTCCAACAGTCAATCGTTTCACTGTTAAAGCGATGCAACCTGGTAATATCAGAAAAATATCGCTAAATACATGTTGGTACGAATATGTGACGCAACTGTTGTAACTCAAACGGACTGATACCGTTAGAAAGTCAATGAAATGTAGTTTTTGAAACTATCTCTATTTCTTCAGCGCGCGCTAACGGCTAGGATTGGTCCCACAGTAAAAAATGACTTACTTATCTAAATTTTTAAATAAAGCGCTACCACAGCGCCTACTGTAATTGCTGAAATCCAGCAATCATGTCAAATTAAGAAGAATGTTATTTCTTGGAGTACAATTGTCTTATTTATCACATTTTATAAGGTCAAAGTCCAAAATCAGTTCTATTAAGTCCAACAGTCAATCGTTTCACTGTTAAAGCGATGCAACCGGGTAATATCAGAAAAATATCGCTAAATACATGTTGGTACGAATATGTGACGCAACTGTTGTAACTCAAACGGACTGATACCGTTAGAAAGTCAATGAAATGTAGTTTTTGAAACTGTCTCTATTTCTTCAGCGCGCGCTAACGGCTAGGATTGGTCCTACAGTAAGAAATGACTTATTTATCTAAAATTTTAAATAAAGCGCTACCACAGCGCTCAGTGTAATTGCTGAGCTCCAGCAATCATGTCAAGTTAAGAAGAATGTTATTTCTTGGAGTACAATTGTCTCATTTATCACATTTATAAGGTCAAAGTCCAAAATCAGTTCAATTAAGTCCCACGGTCAATCGTTTCACTTTTAAAAGCGATGCAACCTGGTAATATCAGAAAAATATCGCTAAATACATGTTGATACGAATATGTGACGCAACCGTTTTAACTCAAACGGACTGGTACCGTTAGAAAGTCAATGAAATGTAGTTTTTGAAACTGTCTCTATTTCTTCAGCGCGCGCTAACGGCTAGGATTGATCCGACAGTAAGAAATGACTTATTTATCTAAATTTTTAAATAAAGCGCTACCACAGCGCCCAGTGTAATCGCTGAGTTCCAGCAATCATGTCAAATTAAGAAGAATGTTATTTCTTGGAGTCCAATTGTCTCATTTATCACATTTATAATGTCAAAGTCCAAAATCAGTTCAATTAACTCACACAGTCAATCGTTTCACTGTTAAAAGCGATGCAACCTAGTAATATCAGAAAAATATCGCTAAATACATGTTGGTACGAATATGTGACGCAACCGTTGTAACTCAAACGGACTGATACCGTTAGAAAGTCAATGAAATGTAGTTTTTGAAACTGTCTCTATTTCTTCAGCGCGCGCTAACGGCTAGGATTGGTCCTACAGTAAGAAATGACTTATTTATCTAAATTTTTAAATAAAGCGCTACCACAGCGCCAATGTAATCGCTGAGTTCCAGCAATCATGTCAAATTAAGAAGAATGTTATTTCTTGGAGTACAATTGTCTCATTTATCACATTTATAAGGTCAAAGTCCAAAATCAGTTCAATTAAGTCCCACAGTCAATCGTTTCACTGTTAAAAGCGATGCAACCTGGTAATATCAGAAAAATATCGCTAAATACATGTTGGTACGAATATGTGACGCAACCGTTGTAACTCAAACGGACTGATACCGTTAGAAAGTCAATGAAATGTAGTTTTTGAAACTGTCTCTATTTCTTCAGCGCGCGCTAACGGCTAGGATTGGTCCGACAGTAAGAAATGACTTATTTATCTAAATTTTTAAATAAAGCGCTACCACAGCGCCCAGTGTAATTGCTGAGTTCCAGCAATCATGTCAAATTAAGAAGAATGTTATTTCTTGGAGTCCAATTGTCTCATTTATCACATTTATAAGGTCAAAGTCCAAAATCAGTTCAATTAAGTCCCACAGTCAATCGTTTCACTGTTAAAAGCGATGCAACCTAGTAATATCAGAAAAATATCGCTAAATACATGTTGGTACGAATATGTGACGCAACCGTTGTAACTCAAACGGACTGATACCGTTAGAAAGTCAATGAAATGTAGTTTTTGAAACTGTCTCTATTTCTTCAGCGCGCGCTAACGGCTAGGATTGGTCCGACAGTAAGAAATGACTTATTTATCTAAATTTTTAAATAAAGCGCTACCACAGCGCCCAGTGTAATCGCTGAGTTCCAGCAATCATGTCAAATTAAGAAGAATGTTATTTCTTGGAGTCCAATTGTCTCATTTATCACATTTATAAGGTCAAAGTCCAAAATCAGTTCAATTAAGTCCCACAGTCAATCGTTTCACTGTTAAAAGCGATGCAACCTAGTAATATCAGAAAAATATCGCTAAATACATGTTGGTACGAATATGTGACGCAACCGTTGTAACTCAAACGGACTGATACCGTTAGAAAGTCAATGAAATGTAGTTTTTGAAACTGTCTCTATTTCTTCAGCGCGCGCTAACGGCTAGGATTGGTCCCACAGTAAAAATGACTTATTTATCTAAATTTTTAAATAAAGCGCTACCACAGCGCCCAGTGTAATTGCTGAGTTCCAGCAATCATGTCAAATTAAGAAGAATGTTATTTCTTGGAGTCCAATTGTCTCATTTATCACATTTATAAGGTCAAAGTCCAAAATCAGTTCAATTAAGTCCCACAGTCAATCGTTTCACTGTTAAAAGCGATGCAACCTAGTAATATCAGAAAAATATCGCTAAATACATGTTGGTACGAATATGTGACGCAACCGTTGTAACTCAAACGGACTGATACCGTTAGAAAGTCAATGAAATGTAGTTTTTGAAACTGTCTCTATTTCTTCAGCGCGCGCTAACGGCTAGGATTGGTCCCACAGTAAAAATGACTTATTTATCTAAATTTTTAAATAAAGCGCTACCACAGCGCCCAGTGTAACTGCTGAGTTCAAGCAATCATGTCAAATTAAGAAGAATGTTATTTCTTGGAGTCCAATTGTCTCATTTATCACATTTATAAGGTCAAAGTCCAAAATCAGTTCAATTAAGTCCCACAGTCAATCGTTTCACTGTTAAAAGCGATGCAACCTAGTAATATCAGAAAATATCGCTAAATACATGTTGGTACGAATATGTGACGCAACCGTTGTAACTCAAACGGACTGATACCGTTAGAAAGTCAATGAAATGTAGTTTTTGAAACTGTCTCTATTTCTTCAGCGCGCGCTAACGGCTAGGATTGGTCCCACAGTAAAAATGACTTATTTATCTAAATTTTTAAATAAAGCGCTACCACAGCGCCCAGTGTAATCGCTGAGTTCCAGCAATCATGTCAAATTAAGAAGAATGTTATTTCTTGGAGTCCAATTGTCTCATTTATCACATTTATAAGGTCAAAGTCCAAAATCAGTTCAATTAAGTCCACAGTCAATCGTTTCACTGTTAAAAGCGATGCAACCTAGTAATATCAGAAAAATATCGCTAAATACATGTTGGTACGAATATGTGACGCAACCGTTGTAACTCAAACGGACTGATACCGTTAGAAAGTCAATGAAATGTAGTTTTTGAAACTGTCTCTATTTCTTCAGCGCGCGCTAACGGCTAGGATTGGTCCCACAGTAAAAATGACTTATTTATCTAAATTTTTAAATAAAGCGCTACCACAGCGCCCAGTGTAATTGCTGAGTTCCAGCAATCATGTCAAATTAAGAAGAATGTTATTTCTTGGAGTCCAATTGTCTCATTTATCACATTTATAAGGTCAAAGTCCAAAATCAGTTCAATTAAGTCCCACAGTCAATCGTTTCACTGTTAAAAGCGATGCAACCTAGTAATATCAGAAAAATATCGCTAAATACATGTTGGTACGAATATGTGACGCAACCGTTGTAACTCAAACGGACTGATACCGTTAGAAAGTCAATGAAATGTAGTTTTTGAAACTGTCTCTATTTCTTCAGCGCGCGCTAACGGCTAGGATTGGTCCCACAGTAAAAAATGACTTATTTATCTAAATTTTTAAATAAAGCGCTACCACAGCGCCAGTGTAATCGCTGAGTTCCAGCAATCATGTCAAATTAAGAAGAATGTTATTTCTTGGAGTCCAATTGTCTCATTTATCACATTTATAAGGTCAAAGTCCAAATCAGTTCAATTAAGTCCCACAGTCAATCGTTTCACTGTTAAAAGCGATGCAACCTAGTAATATCAGAAAAATATCGCTAAATACATGTTGGTACGAATATGTGACGCAACCGTTGTAACTCAAACGGACTGATACCGTTAGAAAGTCAATGAAATGTAGTTTTTGAAACTGTCTCTATTTCTTCAGCGCGCGCTAACGGCTAGGATTGGTCCACAGTAAAAATGACTTATTTATCTAAATTTTTAAATAAAGCGCTACCACAGCGCCCAGTGTAATCGCTGAGTTCCAGCAATCATGTCAAATTAAGAAGAATGTTATTTCTTGGAGTCCAATTGTCTCATTTATCACATTTATAAGGTCAAAGTCCAAAATCAGTTCAATTAAGTCCCACAGTCAATCGTTTCACTGTTAAAAGCGATGCAACCTAGTAATATCAGAAAAATATCGCTAAATACATGTTGGTACGAATATGTGACGCAACCGTTGTAACTCAAACGGACTGATACCGTTAGAAAGTCAATGAAATGTAGTTTTTGAAACTGTCTCTATTTCTTCAGCGCGCGCTAACGGCTAGGATTGGTCCCACAGTAAAAATGACTTATTTATCTAAATTTTTAAATAAAGCGCTACCACAGCGCCCAGTGTAATCGCTGAGTTCCAGCAATCATGTCAAATTAAGAAGAATGTTATTTCTTGGAGTCCAATTGTCTCATTTATCACATTTATAAGGTCAAAGTCCAAAATCAGTTCAATTAAGTCCCACAGTCAATCGTTTCACTGTTAAAAGCGATGCAACCTAGTAATATCAGAAAAATATCGCTAAATACATGTTGGTACGAATATGTGACGCAACCGTTGTAACTCAAACGGACTGATACCGTTAGAAAGTCAATGAAATGTAGTTTTTGAAACTGTCTCTATTTCTTCAGCGCGCGCTAACGGCTAGGATTGGTCCCACAGTAAAAATGACTTATTTATCTAAATTTTAAATAAAGCGCTACCACAGCGCCCAGTGTAATTGCTGAGTTCCAGCAATCATGTCAAATTAAGAAGAATGTTATTTCTTGGAGTCCAATTGTCTCATTTATCACATTTATAAGGTCAAAGTCCAAAATCAGTTCAATTAAGTCCCACAGTCAATCGTTTCACTGTTAAAAGCGATGCAACCTAGTAATATCAGAAAAATATCGCTAAATACATGTTGGTACGAATATGTGACGCAACCGTTGTAACTCAAACGGACTGATACCGTTAGAAAGTCAATGAAATGTAGTTTTTGAAACTGTCTCTATTTCTTCAGCGCGCGCTAACGGCTAGGATTGGTCCCACAGTAAAAATGACTTATTTATCTAAATTTTTAAATAAAGCGCTACCACAGCGCCCAGTGTAATCGCTGAGTTCCAGCAATCATGTCAAATTAAGAAGAATGTTATTTCTTGGAGTCCAATTGTCTCATTTATCACATTTATAAGGTCAAAGTCCAAAATCAGTTCAATTAAGTCCCACAGTCAATCGTTTCACTGTTAAAAGCGATGCAACCTAGTAATATCAGAAAAATATCGCTAAATACATGTTGGTACGAATATGTGACGCAACCGTTGTAACTCAAACGGACTGATACCGTTAGAAAGTCAATGAAATGTAGTTTTTGAAACTGTCTCTATTCTTCAGCGCGCGCTAACGGCTAGGATTGGTCCCACAGTAAAAATGACTTATTTATCTAAATTTTTAAATAAAGCGCTACCACAGCGCCCAGTGTAATTGCTGAGTTCCAGCAATCATGTCAAATTAAGAAGAATGTTATTTCTTGGAGTCCAATTGTCTCATTTATCACATTATATAAGGTCAAAGTCCAAATCAGTTCAATTAAGTCCCACAGTCAATCGTTTCACTGTTAAAAGCGATGCAACCTAGTAATATCAGAAAAATATCGCTAAATACATGTTGGTACGAATATGTGACGCAACCGTTGTAACTCAAACGGACTGATACCGTTAGAAAGTCAATGAAATGTAGTTTTTGAAACTGTCTCTATTTCTTCAGCGCGCGCTAACGGCTAGGATTGGTCCCACAGTAAAAAATGACTTATTTATCTAAATTTTTAAATAAAGCGCTACCACAGCGCCCTAGTGTAATTGCTGAGTTCCAGCAATCATGTCAAATTAAGAAGAATGTTATTTCTTGGAGTACAATTGTCTCATTTATCACATTTATAAGGTCAAAGTCCAAAATCAGTTCAATTAAGTCCACAGTCAATCGTTCAACTGTTAAAGCGATGCAACCTGGTAATATCAGAAAAATATCGCTAAATACATGTTGGTACGAATATGTGACGCAACTGTTGTAAACTCAAACGGACTGTACCGTTAGAAAGTCAATGAAATGTAGTTTCTGAACTGTCTCTATTTCTTCAGCGCGCGCTAACGGCTAGGATTGGATCCCACAGTAAAAATGACTTATTTATCTAAATTTTTAAATAAAGCGCTACCACAGCGACCAGTGTAATTGCTGAGTTCCAGCAATCATGTCAAATTAAGAAGAATGTTATTTCTTGGAGTCAATTGTCTCATTTATCACATTTATAAGTCAAGTCCAAAATCAGTTCAATTAATCCCACAGTCAATCGTTTCACTGTTAAAAGCGATGCAACCAGTAATATCAGAAAAATATCGCTAAATACATGTTGGTACGAAATATGTGACGCAACCGTTGGAACTCAACGACTTAATCTCTCTCTTGGTTT